>JAHWFP010058600.1:88472-104368 GCA_023313725.1 Lithobius niger
AAGATATTGCTTCAATCATCAACAGACCTAACTAAAAAGGCTTCATATCTGCAATGTTTGTAATGAATTACAACTGCAAATAAATGACAAAAGAAAAAAATCAAATAAACTATAGTTCATAGAATACAAATTTGGTTGTAGTTTACGTTCTGAGACGTATGTACAATCCACCTAAAACCAAAACTGGTATAAAAGAAGCCGCCAAGTTTCCAAAAAGGATCGGCCTTTGAAAGTAGTGATATGATTCAACCAGGAAAAGGCCGCCATGGTTAATCCTATTAGCCAAGTTAATCGCACCGACTAATCGTTCGAAAGTTAAATGAAAACTAGATTATTGCTACTCACTGCAGTAAATCTTCAAGTTTTCATTTAACGTCCGAAGTATTATTCGGTGAGATTAACTTGGCTAATAAGATCAACATGGCGGCCTTTCCCTGGTTGAATTATATCACTACTTTCAAAGGTCATCAATGCAGTTAGAGTTGGTCTGCGTCGGGAGAGGAGGGGAGCGGGGGGCAGCCGAAAATGCGACTATTTCTTAGTCCGTGATGTGAAGCCATTCAAATATATTTTCGACATTTCTCTCCCAGACAATTCGGTTCCAAAATTAAACGGATAGTGCGGTAATTCAGTTGTGTCTAAAATATAACTCGTACGAAAATTCGGTCTCTCAAGAAAAAATTGAACTCCCTGCAAATGCAACCAGAACCCGGGGAGGGGAACGGGGGTGCTGATCTTCGCACGGGAACGATCCTAAAACCATGCCAGTCAAAACTGCCAGAAACTCACTGCCGGACTTGAAGAGTGAAACTTTGGGTGTGCTCTTAAATCTGTATTGCACCAAATGTCACCAACATTTCTAAGCTTAAGACGACATAACTTGGGACCAAATGTTCCTTCTTTTTTTTTTTTTACTTTGGGACCAAACTTTTTGCTGAGACTGAATTTTCTGGTTCTGGTTCGAACTGTCTGGCACCCATCCAAATAAGTCATCTTTTTTTTAGTATAAGTTATTGGTGGGGGGGGGGGGCGCAAACCTGACAGGGGGCGTCAAATTATGCTTTGCCCCTCCAGTTTCGCTGGCCTTGGCCCGGCCCTGCTACTTTGCCGGCCGTACCTCGACGGTGGCCCGGCAAAGTACTTGGGGAGTAGTCTTATAATTGGATTGTTCGCCATCGCTGTTAAAATTCACCTACGAATAGCCTACCTCTGGATGAAACTGTGGCTAATCTGAGTGGAATTCTACCCCTACGATGCATACTGGCTTCTTTTTTTTTCAAAAATAATTCAGTAATCTGCAGAGTGCGGACTAAACCTTCCTATAAGGAATGCCTTACAAGTTACCAATCAAGTAGCCCAAAAAAATTTCAAAATTTTCAAATTTCCAAATCTTTTTCAATGTGTTAATTCAAATGTCTAAATAACTCTCACCTGGATTTGCCACAATCAAATCAATCCCACTCTGACACCAGTACAACGAAAATTGCTGGCAATTGACAATTTTTGCTATGTTTAATGTCTGTGTTAGGATGATTCAGAACAAATTGATCAAGACACTAAGTCAATTGGGTTTATTAACAAATTATTTCTCCAATCCCTAGCAATTAAACACTTGTAACGTGGAATGCTTAAAATAACAAAAAAATATAAAAAAGAAAATTTTAAACATGGGGTTTATTTGAAATAGTTTAGTGTATTTTAATATAGTTGCGGTACGACATAGTTGCGGTATGAAACATAAAAAATAGTTAGGTGGCCAAATCAGAGATGGCGCCACTGGTTTTCAAAAGCTGCTATTTTCTCGCCATGTGAAGTGACATCTAGTGAGCTCGCCATGTGAAGAAACGTGTGCCACGTGACTGGAGAAAGCGCGTTGCATAAAACTAATTAGCAACAAGTCTTCACCTTCTTCGATGTCGTCTCTCGTACTCCGACACCTGTCAAAAAATGCTCGTCCGATATGTAACTCTTAAATTTCTTATGTAAGCAAACTCTGTTTCCAAGTGTAATGTTCGATTCCAGCGACCAATTAGACCAGAACCAACATTATTATCAGGATAGTATTAAGGGCAAACAATTGTAATAAACACTAATTATGCACTAAATAGGTAGAATAAATAAATAAGCAATCATTTATCTAATACTGGGCCTTTAATCGACGCTCCAGCGTACACAATATTGATCCCACAATATGGCCAATTAAATCAGTGACAGATTGTTATGATTTAATGTATCGAATGCAATTATTCAGAAATGAGTCGAACGAATGGCATTACTGATTAAGTCGAGCGGAAAACTAAATCATTATTATATTCTCTTATTAAATTAAGTAAGTCTCGGGTTAATTTAGTAACGTATTATTGTTACTAGTTAATCTTAAACAGTCATAGCAATTGCTATGGTGCTGAAATACTTAGCTCTATAATAGAAGCTTGAGTGAGGCTATCATGTATGGCTGTAGCTCGGCGGTGAAGCTCCGTCCCAGACGCGGCACGGCTTCTGGCCTGGCGTGCTTTCGATCAGAACCTCCGGAGTTTGACTGGCATGAACTAGTTAGCAACTGGTGAGCGGCTGATGATCGACTGATATCATGCATTCCTAGGTTTGGTTTAAATACCATAGCATTATCAGCCATGATCGATCCATTGTAGTATTGATTTATTATAGAAATGCTAAATATAGTAACATTCTGACAGCTTGGGCCCTTATCGCCAAATGGGACCTCTACGCACGTCAATCATTCTATTGTTACATTCGGGGATTTTGGATATTCCACATAGTCGGCGCTTTGAAGCTATCTGCCAGTATAATTAACTATCCCGTGTGAGAGAGTTTTATAGTTATTCCTTTTAGTGATCAATCATGAGCGACGATCTTATCATAATTAAATCTACTTCTAGAAAAGTCATTTAAGATTCTATGAAACGTCGTAAATATTATCAACTGGTAATGCCATCCTTTAAACTCTAACAATAGGTGCATTTACACTGGTCTGGTTACAATGATCTTGCCGCCTCTCGGTCATCTTTGAAGAAGGACTCCTAAGTATATCTACTTATCTGGAGTCTATTTGATCTATCCGAATAAATATCCGGCTCACGCATTTAATAAATGAATGATATTATGCAAATATGTATCTAATTAATTAGTTGTATTGTTTCTGTTATAAATACTAATTAAGCCATTAATTTTTCCTTACATAATCCCTGTTCAGACTAAAATCATGGTACCTTTTTAGTGGCTCCGTATTTTAGCTTCCAAAACCAGTTAATTAATCACAGAAACTGCTTTACATAATTAAGCAAGAATTTCGCATTTACTGAATGGCCCAAAGTAATTAATTGTCGTGTGACTAGGGAAAATGCACCTTCTTCGAGGTAAAAAAACAACCTTCACAGAAATCAGAGCAATAAATATGTACAGCAAGATTAAATTGTCTCAGTAATTGAGGAATACTATTCTGGGTGGAATTGGATTAAAATACTATATGGCTTAAATTGCATGCAAGACTCGAGAGCGCATTCTCCATGTAAATGAACCCATAAGTTTAATTAAATCACTTTTGATGCTGGAGGTCTGAAATAAATCATATTTCATTCTTTCTCCAGTGGCGGCAGCCACATGGGTTTGTTTTCCTTTCGCTTTCAAAGGAGGGGAGGCGTGGCACTTTCTCCATCGTGATTGTGCTCTACTTTTGGCCTCGAGTTGGCCATGGTCCGGCCAAGGTCATTCAGGGCTGAGTAATTTCTCTACCCTCGGTACTTATGTCGCCAGCCGGTTGGCCTAGTTTTGCTCTGGCTGGGGGGATGAAAGAAAACACAAGCGTTACAAGCTATGGTTTTCCAACTTTCAATTTTTTCCCTTTTTGAAATCTTGTTTCTTGCCTCTTCACATTTTGAAGAAAAGTCACTTTATATCTAAACGTGACTGTAGTTTGCTCTTATATAGCCAAATCAATGATTATTAATCAAATGGAATGTCCATGGTTCGATTCGAACAGTACTATTTGACATTGTCAAATTTAATCATTATATTTCGGTAGTACCAATGGCAACAAGATTTCATCGGAATACACAGTCTTCATAAAATAAAATATCATATGCATCCTACATTCATGAGTCGCCCGGAAAACTTGTATGTTTCCACCTATAGTATCACTTGTTTGGTCCCGTGTTGGGAGTCAAACCGGCGACCAAGTAATCAAAGTCAGTTCTAACATGCTTTTTCAAACACATATGCTAAATATTCATGGTACATGGTAACAAATAAGCAATATGATTGGGAGGGGGACAAGAGTTCTTCATCATTACCCCGTTAAGTCGCCTTCGCTTAACCCGTCATTTAAGCGTCAAGTTACTGTTATTCCCAATGAAAAGAAAAATTCACTGTGTGCTCATTGCGTACTTAATGTTCACTTTTTAATTTTCACATACTCCACGTTTTGGTAGTATTATTGTAAGGGTCTATATTTGACTCTAAGTTTCATTTTTGAACCAACATAACGAGTGTTAAACTCATCATATATGCGATGTAGTTGATGTGGTGTGTAAAGTATATTTATTATTTACTTGTATTTGTTTCACCCGTTGACTACTACGAGACAGTTCAGACTATCCAGTGCGGAAAGCCGTCAATCGTAGGAATTTTAAGAAACAAAACGTATTCGTGTTGTCCGTTTTCCCTTTTTACAACTACGTGACAGTTCAAACTGACCAATACAGAAAACCATCTATCTTAGCACTTTAAGAACCATGTCAATGTATATATGTGTTAACCCATTTTGACTACCATGTCCAGGTCGAAACTAACAGTTAAGTTTCCGCCAACAAACATGACTTTTAGAAATTATTGTGTTTCCTCACAATAAATATGTTATACTACAAGATGTGATGTCACAATCCCTGAGCCTAATGTAGTGCGAGGTTCTAGTGACTCGTAACCGTCGCTAAAGTGAATG
The DNA here is from genome assembly GCA_023313725.1 of Lithobius niger. Lineage (NCBI taxonomy): Eukaryota > Metazoa > Arthropoda > Chilopoda > Lithobiomorpha > Lithobiidae > Lithobius > Lithobius niger. The sequence goes on from JAHWFP010058600.1 coordinate 93,430, forward strand.
GTACAAAGTGATTTGTCTGTAAGGCTATCGCCTTCAACGAGCTTTTTGCGTGGCAAAAAACCGTTTACGTCCTATGCTACCTCAATTGGTGCTCCTGAACATAAGCAACCAATACATAGGAAAGTCTGAAGCTGGAATTCGAATAATTCCAGAAACCTAATTTTAAAATTTATATCAAATTAGTTTCTATGCAGCGTTCACACATTTTTTCATTTGCTGCCAATTAAAATCTGATATGCAAGTTTCTAACAAACCTCTGTCATAAACACTATTGTATAGCATCCGAGCACTTCAACTGCACTGTTTACTTTAGAATACAATCTTTAATTTTGAATATCTTGTTCAGAAGTGATGTTGCAGCTCTTGAGTGGTGGCTAGCACCGGAAGTCACTATTTTTTTTATTAAGGGACACGCGTTTTGTCCGACTTCCCAGTCACTGAGTGAGATTGTAACTACAGCACTAGTTACCATTTGCAAATCATGATAATACGAGTTGGCCAGACTCCATTATCTATTTCGCACGGTTATAAGACTGCACTTACAACAGAAGTTTGACATGCGGTTGGAAAAAGTAATTTCCAGCATGCGGTAGGTCTTGCAAGGTTTTTCACTACAACCTGAGTATACGTGTGTAATCTGTTCCTGAGGAACTTACATGTGAGGTACTTTGAAACTTGGTGTATCCACTGACTTAACTGCATTTGTCGTTCCGAGTCTCAAGCGTACCTCACACAATTTCAATTTGAATGAACAAAGTGAACTATGTTACCGAGTTTACATCTAAGTAAGCCTTACTACAAGTAACGGCAAAGTTTTACAAGGTTAATGTGCCTTACTACAAGTAACAGCAAAGTTTTACATTTTGAACTACTGTGTTTAGGTTCAAGTTATAGTAAGTTATATGTGTTCCCCATTAACTTATGACAAATCTATATTTAAATTTGCGTATTAATGGCAATTAGTTTTACGTGTGTAGTGGCAAGGAGGGGTGGGGGTGTATGATTTACACTTTTGCTTTCACCGCAAGGCTAGGAATCACTTTTAATTCATTAGTCCTGCATCATGTTGGAGTGATCCCTGTTCTATGATTTAGCCTCTTTTCTCCATTTATTTGCCATCCTGACACTTTCCACAATTCATTGCATGTTGTACAATTTTTTCTGAAAAATACATGAATTTTGGATTACATCAGTTATGTTATATTCACATACATTTCCAAGTTACATATCACAATTATTCACACAATATTGTCTTTGTTAGTGATACTTATATATAAATAAAATAATTTTATTTCATTGAAATAATGTTTCAGAATTTTCTTTCTTATTTCAAAAGAATAGTTATGTATTTTCCCACTACGGAGTGAGTTTGCTAAATTTAGCTTCTTGGGTAGCTAGCAAGCTGTTGTCATGGTGAAGGGTGAGGCGTCCTGACCTACTATGACCATCCCTTTCACTTGCTGATGAGTACCATTGAGCATGTTCACTCTCTCTGCTGAGGGAGGGGGTGAGCAATAAACAAAAGTGGTCGGTGGGTTGAAAGGGTTGGGGCACGGCTCTGGGCCATGTTGGCTTGATCTGATCTCAAAATGCGGCCTGGTCGAGGCCATGTAAACAATAGCTGATGGCCACTGCAGAGCAGATGGGTGAGCTAGGTCCCTAGGCAAAAGAGACAGCCCCCTTTTCGTGACGTCAAGCCTGAACTTTGCACCCATTGGTTTTGCCAATGTCAGTTTTTGGGTCACATTTTTGGACTTGGGAAAATTCGGCGATTTTACCCGCACACGAAGTTGTGAACTTCCAATTGACTGTTCGCTTTCGTTTCTTGCTCCCCAAAAATTTCATTTTTAAAAAAAAATGGATCCACCACAAAAAAAGACGAAGGTGACTCCGAAGGAAGAGAGGAGCGCGGTGGAGAACATGCCTCAATATATGAGGGACTTCTTAAAGATGTTGTCCCTCAACATCCTTCTCCTATCGGTCTGTATAGACCATTATCAGTACTGTGAGAGGACTCCAGCATTATTTCCGGAATGCCCACATCGGACCACGGAATAAATTCCGTTGGCACGAATGTTACCGGGTGAAGACCCGATGGACTACGTCCTTAGGCTGATGTTCATGGAGTTAATTATAGAAGAGCCTCGTCAAAATGTGTTTGTGGACGGTACACCTCCCGAAGAGTCCGCCAGAGCTTAACAGCTACGTCTGAGCGCCCATTGTTTAGGGTGCAGCCCTATAAATGCAAGGGAATGCCTGCACTCTAGGTATGTGGCGTTTCACCCGATTCCGGAAGAAAGTGAAAGGTTTTCGGCGTAGTTTTGGAGGGCCGTGAACTCGGAAAACGTGTTTTTCCTTCATTAAAATGTTTATCGGGCTTTGGCCCAACATCAAGAAATCCTCCGGCAACAGGACAATATTCCGCCAAATGACAATTTGCCAGAAGACCTGGCAGAGTTGTTCCCCGACTGCTTGCTTGAAGAGCCGCCCCCGCTTCTGGACCTCATCCGCATCGCTCACGTCCAAGACCCAGACGCCCCGGACGCCGTCGATGCGGGAGCATCCGGCAAAGGCGTGCAGCAGTGCCGGCGCCCCGGCCCCTGCAGGAACGACTGCCCTGTATGCCACAATGGACAATATGGTAAGAAAATTTCTTATTTATTATTTAATTTCCTCTTTTCAAACAAATTTCATCATGTGATGTCGTTACATTTAAGCTTTAGTCCAAATTTCATTCATATCTGGTTAGTAAATATTACTGTTTTTATTTGCTGGAAGTGGAAATGATAATACCAAATTTGTTTATGCAAATATTCCGTTTAAACAACTTCTAAAAGCTCATTTAAATCTTATCACAATATTATGGGATTTAAGCTTAATTATTGACTGTAATGAGTCTAAAAAAAAGTAATGCGATATATGCATTGGAAAACACATTATTGCTTCTTGAGCAAAGCCATATGTCGTTTTTTTTGACAAGTACTTTTTTTTCAAAAGCGTTTTAACTTTAAATCAATGGTTCTCAAAAGTAAAACAAGGTTACTTTGAAGTAAAATGATTATTTTTCAATTTCACTGGCATAGGCTCTATGAATTCTAGGCCTTTAGGTAAGTTTCATTTACATGAAGTGGTATAATATCAATTTATATTTATTGATATGTTGTATAATTTATGAACAAGGTAATGCTATTTATATTAAGCATTGGATGAAAGGAATTTGTACGAACTGGTCATTAAATTAATTAAATGCAATTGCTATTTTACAAATGTTTCATGATCCATATGCTTATGGATGTGAAATGCAATATTGGCAACTATAATTCTATATTTAATTGTTTTATAATTCACATCCTTATGGGTGTAAAATTAAAATGGTGTAGCATAGCTATGTGCAGTTCGTCCAAGTTCTGTTTTATCATGACGTTTGAAAATGTTATGCTTTTCAAAATAATTTTAAAGTGGCACCTTCATTTGTTTCTTTCTTAAATTTAAGAAATGAATGTCCTTAATTTTTCTATTTTATGTTTTCTTTTTCTTCATTCATGAAAGGGAATCCGTGCCATGGAGTGATGTTTTTATTTATTTGCGTAATAGTTTTAACATGGCTAGGTTGTCCGAACTAAGTCAATGAAACTGGACTCCTATAAAGCCTATTATTTATTTATGTGGCACTGTTTCCGTTTCAAGAACAACATTTCCGTTTCAGTAGGGGGGGGGGGGTGGTGGTGGGGGGGGGGGGGTTGATATCAAAATCGTAGTACAATTTGTTTACCGTACAAGTTTGTATAGTACTTATAAGTTTAAACAATATAAGACATTAATTTTGAATGTCCGGTAACCTTCCGGTAAGTATTGGTAATGTATCTTAACAAAGTTCTAGTTTTTGAACTATTAGCCGCAACGAGTGCGGTAGCGCGAACTAAGCGCTAAATTAGGTTAGGCTCTCTGCGCGTAGGAAAATTAAATTTCCGCTGCGCGTTCTAACTGTAAAATGGTGGTTTTAATACTATAGTGTAATGCAATAGAATATTTTGCTTGTTTTATTTTAGACAAATTACTTAAGTTCTTTAAACTGGGGGAGGGGGGATTGGGGGGTGGTTGAATTACTCACAAAATTTCATGCATTTATAACATTTATGTCGGGAAAAGAACATGTTCCAGCTATCATTCATACGCTTGAACATCATAATCCCGTATATAAATTACAGTGATTTCCCTCCATATTGTTCTTCTGTCAATTTTACATGCATTCATAATTTTATGAATAGAAAATTAATCTTTGTCGTTCAATTCTCTTTATTTAAAGATGATCCCGATAGCGGCAGCGGCGACGAATAGCGCCGTTGTTGCTTTGAATGCCCGCTGAGTAAGCGGTGTGGTCGAGTTCGACGTCGACCGCCCTGATTTCAGGGTTGTATATATTGTATATATCTTATTTTAACTGGTTAAGGGAAATATCATGCTTTTATGATCACTGATTTCTGAAAGATTCTTCCAAATTAAATTTTCTTATTAATTTCTTAACTTTCTTAGAAGAAATCTTAAATTTTAGTCAAAATTAAATTTCCCTGTTATTAATTTTAATTTCCATATTTTGTATTTGTTCTCATAATTATTATTATTTTATCATGACCAAGTATTAAATTTATACTTCTTAAATCTGTGATCGTACAATGTTTTTATGTGTACTTAATTTTGATATTTTTTAATTTCAGGAAATGCTTTGTATACAGTCAATGTTCAATGTTTTATTAGTTTTATTTGTTGACTGTTTTTATTTATGTTGCCATTTTATTTACTTAATTTTTCCCTTACGTACCAGTACCCTAGGTTTATGTTTTTGTAAATATTCATTTTGATCTACCATGTTGTTGGCAACATATTTTAATTTTATTTTACCTTAACCGTAACCGTAATTTACCGCAAGGTTTAAATTTTCATTCAATTATTTTCGGTTACTATTTTTTTTTCAAATACATTTTTCTAGTCAAAATTACTAAGTTTAATTTTCTTAAATTTTATTCATTCAATTATTTCAATTTTCTTGAATTTCCTTCATTCAATAATTTTAATTTTTTCTTCTCTACTGTAACTTATGGTTACGACATGGTTATGTAGATTATGTTTATTATTTTACGATTTTCATGTCTTTATATTTTTTGTTTTCAAATTTATTTTACTTAAAACACTTCCGTTTTGTTGCAAATCTCCGTATTATTTTGATGCAAATTATCATATAACATGTTTGTAAATACTTTTTAATTTACGTTATTTTATTTTCTGTGGCATACTATGTTTTTGTAAATATTTTCATGTTCATTTTACGTTTTACTATGTGTTTATGTCATGCTGTAACTATTTATTAATTTACGTTTTCGTATGTCATGTTTAACCCTCTGGGCCCTAGAAGCCGATATATCGGTTTTACATTATATACGTTTGAGTTAAGAAAAGAAAACCTTATGGCCCAGAGGGTTAAACATGTTTCGTATTTTTTCGTACTATTTTGTTTGTACACATTTTCTTTTTTCCTAATAATAGTATTTCTAAAACAAGCTACGAGTTTCCATCTCAAAATTTATTTTACATTACATCTTGAAACATAATAGACTTAAGCTATTTTCATGTATTTATGCGATGTAAACATGGGTAGTGTTATGTACTGTGAGAATCGAAACTGCGTAGGTGACTGGTCTAGCAATCATGCTTTGGTTTCGGAAAAGTACTTCCATTTTTACTCACTAGGGTCCCCGCGTGCAGAGCGTGTGAACGCTCCTTCACGGTGACGCCATGTTTTCTTTGTTTGCCGTTGGATACACAAAGACTTCCTCATCCTCAACGTTTGCCTCTTCCAACTGCCGACACAGCCTAATTTCTGGGGTGGCTTTACTGCTACGGGTATTATAACCATGCGTCGAACCAAGCATTCTTTGCTTATTAAGTTCGTAATCTATTTTACGGTATTTATTTTGTAAATAAGCGGCTGATTTCGGCTCGACGCATTTGCGTTTCTTAGTTGAGCTCGTTTCTGAACCGCTAGCTGCGTCGTCGGTTTCGGAAGGCGTAAACGTTGGTGGTTGAATCTCCGATAAATGGTCCGTCGGATCTTCCAAAAGTTTTGCTATGTATTCTTGTAATTTTATTTTAGCTTTCGTTAAAGTACCGTTGAGCTGCTCTGATAATTCCAAATCGGTAGGTCCGTTAAAAGGAACAGGTTGGTTATTTGTTCTTAGGAACCATGATCTTACATTGTTCACATGTGCGCGAACGACTTTTAATGGATCTAGAAATTGTACAATACGAAAGATAACATCATTAACGAATTCCATAATTCTGAACGGTCCTGACCAAGCTAGAAGTAATTTCGGCGAAATTTGTTTTATTGGTAAGAAGTCGCATAATAATACGTAATCATCGACTATGTACCGGTAAGGACGTGCAGTACTATCGTAAAAGTTTTGTTGTCTCTTAACTGCTTTCCAAGTATGCGCTCCAGCGACTTTGAATGCTGCTTGTAGTCTACTGTCTAGATGTACTATATTGTCATCACTATCATAGCAGATTCGTGATGGTTCGAAAGCTAATGCACTCGGCAATCTAAATTCTGAACCACGATGTAAACAATGTGAACTAATTAGTGTGGTTGAATTAGGACACGCATTAAGCGCTATAGTCACTAATTCTAAATATTCACACCAATTTTCAGGGCAATTTGCTGAAATTTTACGCAATACTGTCACTATTCTTTTATTTGCTGCTTCTACAGTTCCTCCTACCCACAAAGTGTTAGGAGTGAAGTTTATCTGTTTAATATTGAACAAATTTGACAATCTTGCCACAATAGCGTTGTTTATCTCACTTCCGTTGTCTCCGTGCAGTTGCACGGGTGCTCCGTACCTAGCTATGAGGTGAGAAAACAACTTTTTAGCTATTGTTTTGCTTTCTTATCGGGTATTCCGACTGCAATTACGTAAGGACTGAAGTCATCAATTAACGTCATTATGTAGACGTTCCCGTGAACGCTTTTATTCAAGGGTCTAATGAGATCCAAGCTCCATGCATGACCTGGTCTCTGTAGGGGTGGGTAAGCTCGTAGCTTAACCTTAAGTGGATTGTTAGGTCTAATGTAAGCTTGACATACTTGACAAGTTTTAACGTAATGAGCAATAGGAATATAGCAATATAGCTCTATTAATTCTCTAGTTTTACTGGCTCCGCGATGTCCGGCACCAGGGGTAGAATGGTAATACCGGATACAATAGTTCCGTAGAGATTTTGGTATACACATCTTTGCTAGATTGTGCATACGGCCTCTATTTGGGTCTGCAAGCCGAATTCTGTATAGAATTCCGTCATCATCTTTATAAAAGCTGTTTCGCTTGTTAAAAGCGTCGATCAGATCTTCTGATGGCTGATTAGATCAAAGAAAATCGGAAATTAGCTAATTTATTTCCTCTTAATTGAGCCTTAAAGATTTGATATTAGGTTTAGCCGAATTCTGCTAATTTAAGTTGGTAAAATCCGAACTTAAGTCTAAACGTGTAAAATGTTTAGCTCCGCTAAGGTGAGCCATACTTTCTGTCACAGTAGGTATTGGAACGTTTTCACTTTCCACGACAGAATTTAAGCCGTGTAAGTCTACGACTACGCGATAACCAGTCGGCCTTCTCTTCATCATTAGACAAGGCGATAACCATCTGGATTTTCCTTCTTGGATTATTCCTACTCTTTGCATTTCATTAATGTATTTATCCAATAATTCACCTTGGTGAAAAGGAACACGATACATTTTAGAACTTACTGGTTGTGATTTACCTGTATCTATAGGAACTTCGTATTCCTCGTAACATCCTAGATCGAAATCGTTTTTAGAAAACGAATCTTGATGATTTCTAGGCATATCTAAAAATTCTTCCGTTTCCACCTTATTTAAATCTGGAAAAGTGAACCTATGTTTTAAAATTTCCCATTCCGCATCGAGTTCCGCTTTGGATTTAGGCTTGGGAGCGTCAGTTAGGCTACTAACTGGCACCTCCGTTAAGCTTTCGCTAGGTTTGGATTGGTTTTGGGAAATCTTGATGGGACTTGAGATTTGAGATACCTCGATGGGACTTGCGGTTTGAAATTTCTCGATGGCACTTGAGGTGGGCAAGTTTGAATTTGATGAGTCCAAGGAAGCATTATCCTCGTACTCGATAATAGCTGTCGGGTACGTGCCTAGGATAGTACCCGCTTTTAGTTCTACATCAAATCCATTAAAATTAATGCACATGACTGGAATAATACCTGTGGGAGTTGTGTTAACAAGACTGTGAGCAAGACGTACAGAAAATTCGCCGTTTTCAGGTTGGAATACTCCTGTCTGTATTTCAGGAAACGGAAAATGTAAATTTCCGCTTATCCTACTCTCGCAATTTGATAGAATTATTCCGTCTCTAACAAAGACACAGTAACGTCTATTAAATGTTGTTTAGGTGTACAATTCCATGCAGATTTAGGATTATCATCGGTTTCGACATCTGTAGCTACGTTAAGTGATGCTACATAAATGTGATTGGGTTTATAATATTCCCAGTTTATTATTTCCTTATTTTGATTATAAGCAACATGAGCTAATTCTGGTGTTGACGACATTTGAAATTTTAAATAGCCTACAGTTAAGACGTTATCTCGGCAATTTAATGCTATCGAATCTGATTTATTCGACATGAAATCGTATCCCAATAGTACTGAAATGTTACCAAATGAACCATCAGGAACGATAATGAATTCTTGATTTCTAGAAAATTCACATTTTTCTATAGTTGTTACTATTTTCATATCGGTTTTAATTTTACGATTTCTGACCCCAACCAAATTGACTGGTGTGGTCATTGGAATTAAGTGAAATTTAACACTAAAATTCTTAAGCATGCGCTGCGTTGCTGTGTTTGTAATTAAAGAAATTGAACCTGTATCTAATAATAAACATATTTCTGGCCTATTACCAACGTCGAACACTAAGTGTGGACGTGAATATTTAACCATAGTTTTATTTAAAACTGTGTTCACTTGAACGTTGTCAGCGTTAGGCGCTGTTTGCTCTGAGTCGAGCTATGTTTCGTTTTGCTGCTCTGACTCACAGCTAGTATCAACTTCGGACGCTAGATGGTGCTGCTTGTACTATCTGTTGCCCGGTTGAGCAGAAATGCTCGTAAGCAAGTTTCCTCGCTCTCCCAATGATGAGTGTTTCGCTGGTGACGCGTTTGGGTCGGCAACATTTTTGCTGTCCCAAAACGTTAAGCAAATTGTAGGTTCGAACGTTCCTACAACTATTGGAATTCTAATTTTCCAATCTTTCTGCGTTGTTGGTGAAATACCAATAGAAGTGCCTGAAGGCATTTTAATTCCATCCTTATAGAATGAATCATCCGTGTGTTTAAACTGAACTGTGTGTTCCTGGCCTAATAAGGCGGTAACTATCGGTTTTTTAGTATCTACTGGGTTTAATTCATAATGAAAATTTGTAGAATCTAAACTATCCTCGAATAGTGTTACTATTACTGAGTCACGAGTTAAATTGTATTTAACGTTAACTGTATTTAAAGCATTTGTAAATACATTTACGAGATTTTTATTACTGTCTATAGATCTCGCAACATATTTTGACGGTATTTTGCCAAAATATGACGCTAAACGTGGCAAAGCTAACGTGCGATCTGGCAAAGCCAGTTTTTGCTGGTGCCATTCGACGTTTGGATACAAATTAAGCATTAGTTTATTTGCATCATCCTCTGAAAATAATGGAACACATTTTACGTTTAATGAATGAGTATTATTTACTTCGTTAGTTTGGGTAACAGGGGTTTGAGCCTGAACTGAGCTGACGTATGGATTTAATTCGTCATTACTGCTCTCTTCTGACTGATTTGAGTTTAGTTCTGAATCCCTGTTAACATTAGACTATTAACTCGTTTATTGTATTGTGCAACCATTTTGACATGAGTCATTACTCTCGTTTACATCTGTAGCGTGTTGTGGAACACGGTTTTGGCTGTTGTTATTTGGCCTTTGCTGATTTTGATTTTGGTTTTGGTTTCTACCATTATTATTACCATTATTTTGATTTTGTTGTCCGTTATTGTAACTACTGTTACCGCTATTGGTAGTGTTAGCTTGAAATGCGTAAGGGTTGTTTTTCTTGTTAAACTGAACAGAATCCCTATTATCGAATCCAGAAAAATAATTTCCGCGTTTACCTCGGTTATTTCCCCTGTATCGGTTTCCTCCACGACCGTTTTTTTTTTGAATTTATTTGAAGAAATCCTACTTCCTGTTTAACTTTTCCCCAACATTGTCGGACTTGCTGTAAATTGTCATCCTTAGTGCGACAATTTCGTTTTATATGACCTGGGGCTAAGCAACGGTGACAAGATTTAACTTGATTAACATTAGTGTCTACTGTACTAACTTTAGCTTCAACATTCTTAGCTTTAGCATTACTGAGCTTAGTTATACCTTTCTCTAATGAATTCATTTTATCTAGCATTGTGCCAAAAGCTTGGTTATTAACTTCGGTATTTGACATTTGTTTAATACCTTATTTATCCGAGTCAAGATCGTTTTCATCGCCTTGGAATCCAGCTAAAATTGATCGTTTATAGATAGCTGAGTTATACGTATCCCTAAATGTGGTATGCATTTGTGACGTTACATGAACTTTAATTTCCCGTGGCATAGCGTGCAGAAATACTGAATCTACAAATCGCCAAGATTTTGCAGAATTTACTGATGCTTCAGTCAGCACTCCTAATTTAGACAATACTAATACTACACCAAATGAGTCAGATGCAGAATCGGAACATTCCGATACTATCGACGAGATCGATGACGCATTAAATTTGCCACCACCCAAGCGAGTTCAGTCTCGTTCAGCAAATCGCTCCACTCAAAATAGGGG
>JAHWFP010058602.1:0-24820 GCA_023313725.1 Lithobius niger
TTAAATAATTGAAAATTGAGCAGTAGGTAGTTTTCATATACTTCATTTCACCTTTGAATTTTTACTCGGTGGGATTAGCTTGGCGAAAGAGCTTGGCGTTTGATATCACGACTTCACATGACCGAAAAGCTTGTCGGGAATCCTTAACAAGTTTTGTTTTGGGGTATAGTCAATATACAGCATGGGAACAGTAGATATAAGAAAATTGTACAGTGAAAGTACGGTCGACACGCAAACCACGAATACTCTGCAAGCAAAGAACAAACACAGTCATAAAAGTTATTCTTTTTCAGTTGCGTGCAAATGATGCTGACTTTTGCTATGTTCCGACTTGTGGTTGGAAATTTAACGATACGATGAGAGCTTATAACATCAGTTCCAGATACTAATGTTATTTAATTGCCTGCAACTAAATTTTTAATCTGGTTTTCAAAAGAGAATAAGTTAGAAAGTCGTTCTGATCTCACGTCATAAATTAATAATGTCACGTTGGCTGTAATCCCATGATTAATTGATAAGTATTTTGGAATAAAATGAGAATTGCACGACCTATGCTCAGGACATCGGACGGTTTTATTAATTAGGCCTAATTCTATGCGGTTTCCGCAAACTGCTGAATATGATGTGATATACCTAAGTGAATTAGTAAGAATTAAGGGTTCGGTTCCCGTTTTAAAAACTTCAACTTTTAATTACTATATCCGGCTATAGGCCTACATTAAAAGACAGTTTTAGTGGTGGTGGTGGATGCTAACTTGGCATTCAACCATTAATTTGTCATGTATTCTGTAATTCTTGAATTAGATTAACATGTTGACAGGAGTTGGCTTCATCGGACAGTAAACGTTAAGTTTTAAATGAGTTTCTAATAAATATCTATCGGTTACCGCCTTGTCCTTACATTAATTCATTAAGGAGCTGCAGACAGAGCTAAAAGTCGTTTCCATGACGCTTTACGAAACGTGGAACTCGAGAAAGCATCTAACTTGTTGACGCGTATAATTCAACCAGACTCAAATAAATGCTTAAAATTTAGGATTTTGACACGGAGAGACTAGAGGGTCAAATAGCAAATTGTACATTAATTTCAGTGTGCTACCTTATTATAAGTATGCTATGTAGGCCACTTTTTTTTTTGGGGGGGGGGGGGGGGGGGGGAAGAAATTCATTTTATCTGGGTGGGGGACAGTTGTCTATAGAATTGTCTTGGAACCCAGTTTGAAAGGCGTGATACTTGTGAAGTGATCGTTGCGTTTGCCCATTTTTAAGCTTGTTTCTAAATATTGTTTTATAATAAATAATAAATTACAAACAAAAACGTCATCAAGTGTGCCGTAAAAAAAGAAGGGTCATATGATTGAAGTTTCACTTTACTTGTTAAAATGTACACGGATAAAAATTGATGATTTTAAATTAAAATAAGCAAATGTACAATTGAGAATATGAATCTGTTTAAGTGCTGTTGTGCTTTACGTTTTTGCATATATGATTCGTAAAGCACAACAGCACTTAAACAGATGCAATTTTCTCAATTGTGCAATTGCTTATTTCAATTAAAAATCATCAATTTTTATCCGTGTACATTTTAACAAGTAAAGTGAGACTTCAATCATATAACCCTTTTCTTTACGGCATACTTGACATTTTCGTTTGTAATCCGTGAACCTTTTTTATGGCATTCAGTAATTTCGAATAAAAACTGTAAAACTGGAATGAATATTATACTTTAAACTAGCTGGACCCGTGCATGCTGCACGGTAACTGAATTTCCTGGACTTTGCTTCTCCCGGTGTTTCGTTGTGTTAGAAAAGTAACTGGTGCCTTCAATTTCTCTACTTCCCCCGCCCCGCCGCCCCCCCACCCCCCCCCGCCCCGCCCCTGGGCCCCGGGCGCCCCCCCCCCCCCCCGCATCCCAATGCATACCCTCCGGAAGTGTATGGTCTGTATACCTCCCGTCCTTCCCCGGCACCCCCGGTCCCCCCACCTCGAACACCTTGTCCCCCCCCCGTTGGATAATGCCGCTTTTTTGAAAACGTGGGATAAAGTAAAACATGCTTTCATCAATGCCACCAGAAGGCAGCATGTGTTAGTCTCTCGTAGGAAATCAAAAATGGCGGCATCGTTAGCGTCATTTAACCATATAGTCATAGCGACAACACCTTCGAAATTGAGGTAATAGTCGTGCGTGCTTAGCAGTCCAGCAGTTGAAGACGTTATTCTGTGTTAGTTTCGAACCGTTACAAGAAATGCGAACTATGGAAGAAGATACAGCCAAAGTGACTTGCTCGGCACTTTCTCCGCGTAAAATACCATGCGTTATACTTAGCTCCACTCGTAACTACAATCCGTTTTAAAACCGAATGCTACATTAAAAAAAAAAACTTCATCAATCAGTTCTGATCTAGCGTAAAATTAATTTAATAACCTAATCAGACCGATTCTATTTTTTAAAGATATTAATTAAGTATTTTTATCGGTTTCATTTTGTTTCAGTGACGCTAAATAGTTTCGATCTCCATGACGACGTTCAGTAACGCAAACTTGGGTCCACTTACGACGGCACCCTCTGGCGGCAATCGTTGAAAGCAGGTACAAGTTTCAGCCAAATATATAATATTGGCAGAGTAAGAGTGGCGTTACCTATATACTCTACCCTGCCCTTGACTCAGACATTCCTTGGAGAACCACAAAGGTATTATTCTTCAGTTGCCAACTGCATTTCAAGTGGGAGCAGGACACAGTGGAAAACGTGGGTGTAGGGGGTGGGGGTAGTATCAACGATTTTTTGTGTGTGGAGGCAAAGCAATAAAAAAAAAAGACGAAAGAAGGGGTCGACTTTGCAAGACATACTGATATGGAGGCTGCTTGCCTGCCACTGGTCAATGGCTCTGGCAGAGAGATTTATGGAAATGTATGGAAATCAGCTGATTTGCATGCCTCTGCTCTTGTGCGGCCGGGAGCGAGGTGCCATCAGTTGGTCGTCCTGGGCTTCGAGTGCTTTCTCTTTCTCTCTCTTTTTTTACGAGTTTTGTTTGATAGAGAGCCACTAAAGCGAGATGAGCTCCCCGGCCCATTCACAAAATTGCTATTGCAACGGGGCCCAAGGACCAAGGCCATCGGCAGCGGAAGTGCGCGGCGCCTTAACCGGATGTACCGTCCGTTTGCTTACGTCCTTCGATCAGAAAGGATCACAAATTCTTGCTTTAGAAAGTGGCCGTTGAAAATAAGTACGAAGTATAGTTAAACAAACCGAAATTAGCTGTAAATAAAAGTATTAAACACACAAAAAATACGAAGTAGTTAAATTTGAAAAGCATCCAATAACAACCTATGTGGATGGAACAGAGGATTAATTAACTGAATAAAATAATTTGAAAAAAAATCATTAGAGCTCTTATCCCCATGGAACTCACAAATGTGAAGGTACAAAAATAAAATAAACGAACTAAGAATTCACGCGAACAAGTAACTCTAATTTCAAGGAACAAGGATTTTAATCACCTACTGTTAATTTCAGAAAGTGAACGCAATTTGTGTTTGAAATGCTGTGTTTGAAATTTGTTTGGATTGTGTGTTCGTGTAGTTTTATATTTTAAGTCTGTTTCGTGTGAGGACTAGACGTGTATTTTGTGCGTGCATTTATAATTTTTGAAATATGGAGGCACTTTCTTGTGACGACAACTGGAGGTTCTTCTCCAAAATTTGTTACACAGACTTAATTTTATGGTCACAATATCGGACTCTTCGTCAGGTAAACTCCAAACTTGCTGCCAGGAGTCAAGATAAAAGTGGACGCACCCATTTGGTGGTAGTGGCTGATTTAAATTTGGGTATTTAAAAAATAATAGATGAGCTCAACCATCCATGACGGAATAGTTTTTGATTAAATTATGTTCTGGTACTCTATTTTTATTAGCAGAAGATGATCGAGAGTGATGGAAGTTTTTCTTGAAAGACTACTCATCTGTATGGATAATCTGGTCTGTTTCCTGTGCCCACTTGCTTGGTAAGTGAGCGGTAAGCCTACTTACCAGAGGGCTTAACGAACACCACGATGCTGTGGAAGCTACAATTGAAGATAATGCATTGGGCAAACACCATGTTGAGGCAGGACAAAGGCCAGATTATCAGTAAACATCAGTGGTCTTTCTAAAGAAAAAATTGACCTCACGTTTGAAACTTGAATCTTCGTCCATCTGCTAATAAAAATTGAACATTTAAGTTAGCAAAACTCTCCAATCTTTATATAAAAAAAAATACTGATTTTTTTGCCCATCGTCCACCTTTTTTATGTTGGCCGCTAGCAGCAAATTTAGCATTATTTTTAAATGAAGAATACAATGGTGTGATAAGGAAAATTTAAGGTTTTATTACAAATTTTCGAGGAAAAATTCTAGATGTCCGCTATATCTATATCCTTTTTTATTTATCTTTGTGCTCGTATTCAGAACTGAGCTAGTAGAATGGAATAAAAAAAAATTCAACTATTGTCTATAGAGTCGTTACGAATAGAACTTTTTTAGCAAACGATTTACCGACTAAGCCGCAACCAAATGAAAATTTGGCATTCGTGATATTTCCGCATGAATATGCGCTGCTTTGTGCTACATGTAGCAAAAAGTAGCACTTTGTAGTTCACTATGTACCAAAAATTAGGACTTTGTTTGTAAACTTTGTAGAAGTAGAAATTTGTAGTACACTTCGTAGCATTTTGCTGTCAATTTGTAGCAAAAATTAGCACTATGCAGTACCGTACAGTTTGTATAAAAAAGTAGCGCTTTTTACTACACTTTTTGCTACAGTTTGTAACAAAAAATTAATTTTGCCGGCCCCTCTGCCTGGATCGGTCGAAAATTGTTTCTTTTGCCTAAGGAAATTCACATAACTTGATAATTTTGCATTCGCTCTTCGCAATACTGCGTTTCCCTGGAGGTTTTTTAGTTGTTTGTAGCCGCCAGCTCCGTAACCCAAACTGCGCCTGCAACCTTCCTCTATAAAAGCGCTTTCGCGCGATCGGCAGTCATTCATTTTCTTCTCGCTACGTCAGGCGGTGACTCAAGAGGGGAGGTATAGGCCGGGTTTGGTTATATATATGTTCTCCTTAGGCAAAAGCAACAATTTTCAGCCGGCCCGAGCAGAGGGGGCCGGAAAAATTAAATTTCTCGCTACAACAATGCTTGGGTTGCGCGGAAATGGGCAAATGCACAAAACAACTGCAAACTATTGCGTATATTTTTAATAACGTTGATTGTTACTGCAAATTGTGTGAACAGTCTTCGTCTACAAATAAAAACTTTACAAGCCAAGAGCAACAAAAACGATCGACTGCAGTAAACTGTTGATTTTAGTCTTTTAAGTATTTTTTTTATCATTAACACAGAAGTATTTTGATAGCTCAAAGAAAAAAGGAGTGAAAATTCATGTGCGTTAAAAATAATAGAATTTCTCATTAGTGAGGGGGCTACTTTCACACAGAATAGATTAGCGTTATTAAATTAAAATTACTAGAGGAGGGAGGGAGTGGAAAGAAAAAATGGTACTCAGCCCATCAGGCCTTTCAATTAATATTACTTTAATCATCGTGGGACGCTGTTTGACAACTTAAATAATGCTATCATGGCAATTAACCAAGGAATTACCGGCTCACTCTTAAGAGTGACTGGATGCGCTGATTGAGTGAGCGAAGCAAACGATAATCAGCGTTTGTTTAATCTTAAGTAAGACTAACGTCAAATGTGATCACTAAGCATAAGCACACAAAAAGGTTTTCAAAGAAACTTGATTTGGCGGTCAGTGCGATGGACATACAAATGATAAATCTGACTGCTCCAATTTTTCAACAGGCACGTTCAACACCCCACGAGTTTCAGCTATTAAATAAATAAATTATGTATTTAAATAAATAAATACATAATTTATTTATTTCATAGCTGAAACTCGTGGAGTGTTGAATGTACCGGTTGATTTATTTATACACAAAGTCAAGTTCCCGCTCAAGTTTTTTTGCTAGATACGTGTCAGCCTACAGTATAGTCTACAATGTATGTTAAGTTAATCGGTTCTTAAAATAATTAAACATCGAATTAGTGTCGGGTTTTACATAACTCGAAACCAAGACGGGTAAGGTACTAGAAATTTCTCGAAAACATGACACAGAAATGTAAACTTCTCCCCACACGAACCTGATTCTTAAATGGCTGGCTTGCATCAATTTGCAACAAAGTACCGAAGTCTGTATTTACGTCTCTCAAACGAGCCATTTGTGCTTACAAATTGTATATCATTGTCTGTTGTCGAGTTAAAGTTATTATTTGAACGCAACTGCGCCAAAAAATACTTCCCCAGGCCTCTAAGCATTTTCCAGGACACACAAAAAAAAAAACAACTTAGGCTAGACACTAAAATTAAGCATTCATGCACACCTGAGCTTGCAGAGCTGCAATTAGAATATCGTCCATTTTGTAACTCCCCTATGTCGAAATGGTTTTGTTTGGATGAAATATTCGTGACTGCCATACACTGGAATTACCGTACAAAAGTTAGACACCACGACATTGTTCACTGGGGAAACCGACCAATTAGAGCGAGACTCCACTCTGTAATCTGTCTCTCCCAAGTTTAAAAGAAAAGAGACGAATTTTCGTGTCAAACTCGTCAGACACGTGTGTGCGCTGGTTATAGCATTCTTGGCGATACGAAACTTTTTGTCTGAAACAAAAAGATGATGATTTTTTTTTAATGTCTCTTCTTTGTTTCGGGCTTTTCGTTCTTTGCTTCTATCCACCAGAGACCAACGTAGTACTTAAAGACCCCAAAACGTCGGTTGCGACTATTAATTGCTCCAGCACAGGGATGGGAAGATGACAGCTATCTTTTAGACTTTCTTTATGCTAAAATTTAGCTCCAAGGGTTTCGTCGATGTCACGTGATGAGAAAGAGAGAGGAAGGGAGAGGGGAAAAAGGATAGTTTCGATTCACTAAAATGTCGTGTTATGGGCTTTTTAGAGTGACAATCGAATAAAAAGAAAACGAATTCTGCATGGCCATACCAAAAAAAAAAAACAAGTGGTACGTTTTAGAGGGAAATATGAAGGCCTGGGAAACTATGCCATAATTTTCATACATGTTTTCTTTAAAGTATATGCTGTCACCTTGGAACGGTGCGTAAAACGATTTTTTTGCTCAAGAATCTGTTTCGCCAGAGTCACGGAACCTCATACCATTGTGGCCTTTTCCTCCATAAACATGCATTTTTTCAATCCGTCCTTGACGAAGGAGTTTTTTTTTTATGTCTTGTAATCTATTGTGCTATTTAATTAACTAGAAAAATGCGTGGATATAAGACATCATAATGTATAGTGACGGTCTTTTGAGCAAATTAACTTGAACCACCCAACAGCAATAAATGAAATAGTTAATTGTCAAGTTATACGTGACTTTCAACAGTTCAAGCGTCGGGTTGGTTCTGAGCAGAAACCGGAACTATTGCCAGAGCCGGATTTGAGTAATATGTTGTACGTGCATTGTCAGGAGCTAATAAAAGCCTCCACGTCCGTGGGAAGTGGCAGTATCCTTGTCACTATCGCTTCATATTCCACTGTCGTTTCACGAGATCGTCTGGGAGAGAAAATGTGGGTTTCGTTTCCCGGATTTCCGGATATTTTACTAAAACAGCATTAAAGTCGTCCCTTTTCTGGCACGCGGGTCAACTGGTATTCGATCAGAAGGCGAAACATGCGATTTCTATCCCATTCGGCCTTGGCTTGAACCGGAGGGGGGGGGGGGGGGCAGCAGTACTAGAAAACAAGGCATTCCAAACCTTCGCAATCCTTTTCGGCACTTGGCCGTCGTATGGATGAGATTCGCGGGAGACCAATTGATGTGTATTTAAACTAACACATTCTCATGCTACACTAGCAAACTATCCCATTAACTATGAAATAATAAACACGTGTGGGCAGTTGGTAACGGACGTTTCTTATGGCTGGACATTTGCTTATATAAACTTACATATGTCACGTGGTCAACTATTGATTGGCTAAGCAAATGGTAATAACTAAAAGATGCACATAGTGGTAACCAATTAGAAAAGAGCAGCTATAAGAACCAGGCAGATATAACCGACGAGTGTGTGCATGCAAGGTGCACACACACAAATTAATACCAGAACAGACCACCTACAATTTATTTATTTATTTACTTTATTTACAAAATTATTGTAACGCCCTATGAAGAGCAATTTCAGATTAAAACAGCAATTTAAAAAAACAGAAGAAACATGGCGTGCTTCTGGCGCCCACCGTTCTCGCGTCTGCTCTCGCCTGAATGAGATTCGTGAGATATGCATTCTATATTTCGTCATCAACCCTGTGGTGTGCGACGAAAACGATGCATATCTCAAAAACGATGCAAACATTAATTTATAAAATCGAACAGCTATTGGAAACTTAGTTCAAATTTTTGCCTGCACTAGGATAAATTTTGCAAACAGTATCACAGTTTAACTGTAGCTGTGCGTGCTATACCTATTGAACGAGTACCTATTGAACGAGTGCTATTGAACGAGTTCATCAATGGTCTCAAATGTGGCAGCTGCCACTTTCTTCTTCAAAATGTCACACATTTCACATCGGTCATGTAAGTCCTGAATATGGGTATCTATATTCTGCCTTTCGTGGAAGAGTTCAAAGACCTGGGCATCTGGCTCTCTAAGGACCTTAAGTCATCCCTTCACTGTCAGAAGACCAGTTCCTTGGCGTTTCGCCCTTTGGCGATTGTTAATAGATGTTTTACGTCAGGAAACTTTAAAACTAAAGTATGGGCATTCAAAGTCTTTGTCCGCCCAATCCTTGAATATGCCACACCGGTGTGGTCCCCCTATCTTGCTAAAGACATTGACTTAATAGAATCTGTCCAGCGTAAATTTACCAAAAAACTTCCTGAACTCCGGGATCTTGGTCACATTGAAAGGCTATCCAAGGCAGGGCTTGAGTTGTTGGAACTACGGAGATTGAGATTTGATTTAATATTAACTTACAAGATTTTGCGAAATCTTCTCTCAGTGGATCTCCTCTTTTTTGACCTGGCCCTGTCTCCCCAAAATACTCGGGGGCCACCCGTGGAACCTTGCTGTCCAGGGTTCGCGCCTAGAATGCAGAAAGAACTTCTTTGCGGTTCGTGTCGTCCCGGTTTGGAACGCTCTTCGCTCACGTACAGTGTGTATGGACTCGGAGTGTGGGTTCCGTCGGGAGTTGCTCTCCGAGGATCTTACCCCTTTTCTTAAGAGAAATATATAAATAGTAAACCTCCTCCCTCCCCCACCCTTCCCACGAAATGGTGCGGTGTCAGCGGCTAACAACCCTTCCGTCAGCCATCCACCAACTGGTGGTAAACCTTATTATATTATTATTATTATACCCTACTCGCCGGACTTAAGTTTCTCCAACATTTTTGCGTTACTGGGACGGAATTTGCGCACCATGTTCAATCTTTATGACGGTTGCTATCCCAGATTCTCAACGCGGACAGTATCACGGAAGGCTGTGCCTTAAAACATGGATCTGCTTGTCCGGTAAACGCAGTTTACCATATCGTCCTAGCTTGAACACCCCATCTGCTGCACCGCTACACGCTCGTGCAACGCAGTGTTGCACGCGGGGTTGCTGCATACCAAGAATAATCGAAGCTAGAGTGATATTTTTCGCACGTTCGCACGTATTTACTAATTAAAAACCTAAAAAGCGGAATTTTAACGTGTGTTATCCGAGAAAATAAATGACCAACTATAAAAAAAAAAAACGTTTCTTGCGGCAAGCAAAAACACAAGCGTGCGCTCTTGAGACCTACTTAATAAATTTATAGCGGTCTAATTGGTATCAGTGAAATTAATCAGCAATTATTAATTTACGACTTTTGACACACACACAAAAAACTACATCTAAAAGCACGAAGTTGAATTCATACAGCAACCGTTTGAGCTTTCAGGGGTTTTTTTCCTACCTGATTCGACTTCGTAGCCCCTGCTGTTAACGCAGTTGTCTTTTTTAGAGGTCCCACTTATATTCACCTAACATTAGGAAACGCTAATGAAAGAAATAACTAGAGTTTAATTGTTAAAAATTTTAATTTTAATAGAATAAAAGGTGTCGGGCAGTAAGCTTTTAGCTTTTTTAAGTTCCAAGCGGCATATGTCAAGTATCAGCTGTTTTTTGCCTCATGAGGTAGGAAACCGAAGTACCCCGAGGAAACCCTCGTGGATTGGGCGGGAAGCAGCCGGAGAAAAACCCCGTTCACTCAAAATCGAAACCGGGTCTGTAAGATGTACAGCCGAGACCAAGATGCCCATCGAAGCTGCTGACGCCCCGTGGGAACTCTTCTTGTGGGGAATTTTTCTGAATTAGCTGCTCCCAATACAAGGAAGCCATGTTTTCACAATATCGCCGTTTGTTGTTGCATTGGTGTTTGTTTCTGTTGGACCCAGAGGTGAATTGCCCATACTTTTCCGTGAAAAATCGTATCAGTTAGACGACGACGCAAGACGAATGCGGTAAGAGTTTTCGCTGTTTCCCCGAGTGACGAAGCCACGAGGGCAATAAAACGAAAGTTACCGCATCGTAGCCGAACGCCATCGTCTAATATATTTGGACAACGACGAGTTGAATCTTTAGTGAACGAGCCATTGTTGCAATAAAGTGACAGTGTTAGCGGATTATTGCCGAGCCATCGTCGAACATATTTGTACAACAACAACAATTTGCATTGTTATAGTAATCGATCAATTGTTCTGATTGTATAACGGCCGTTGTTGGCTTGAATGTTCTTTGCTCTAACTCCGTTCGTAAAACTCAATAACTGCAATAAATGCATTACGTTTTTATTTTAATCCAATCCAACTCTTTTCTTCGGGTCTTTTTTCAGCTGCAATAAATGCAATTATTTTGGAAACGATTTTTGGAATACGTAAACATTGATAATGGTAGTAGTTTTTCTTACGTAAGTAGGAACCCTGCAGAGGCCTTCGCTTTATTACTTACGTAAGTAAGAATTCTATGCCAAGAATTCTTACTTCTTATTAAAAAAATTCATAGTTGTTATTTTAAAGGGTGAAACAATATAATAATACTTTAGAAACGATTAGGGATACTCAAACATGGACAGCGATTGTCTTTTTTGCCACTTCAGTAAGAACCAAAGACCTTTGCTTCTTACTTACGTAAGAAAACAACCCACGCCTTCGTTTTCTTACCTACGTAAGTGAAATTTCTACGCCTAGCAGTGGTTCTTAATAGTGGCAAGACAACGGTTGCATTGTTGCAACAGTGTGTCTTCATCATATAAATCCATTGCTGCAACAATGATCTAACAATGAAAGAGTTGTGCAAATATCGTAATATTTCGTTTGTTGCTGATTGTTACTATAACTAATCGACATTATCCTTCACGTTGCCGGCCGCTCGCCCATTTTTTCTGAACACGCTCGCCGTTTTTCATTGCTACCGTGCAAAGTACGAACATTCTCCTCCTTTTTCACTTATGCCGTGAAAAGAATGAATATGCTCGCCCTATCGCATTAATATTTGCACTGGAATTGGTTGTTGCAATGACTACCTTACCCCATTATTGACCCTCTCCTATACTCGGGCCTAAGCGAAATAAATATACAGATATTTTTCATAAATTTAGTTACGCATGCGTATAACATTTACTTATTTATATTTTTTTTTTGCTGCATTTAAGCTTCGAAAATTCGGTCTTCCAAATTCGCCTTTCCATTGTGGTTGTGGCTTCCGACGAAATTGCAGCATATCGTTCTGTTATTGTGAGCATGAAAGCAAAGTTGCCGAGTCACTAGAAAAATGGTTGATCTCCTCAACGAGGCCATTATGTCCGGAAAAGCGTCTAACACATCTTAATTAATCATGAGATTGCGAGGCGGCAACAAGTTGATTCGGATCGTCTCTTGTCCCGCAACACAATGGCTAATAGACACAAATGCCCCTGGTGGCAATGAGCAGCATTCATGTCAGAAAAGACTAATATGCTAACAGTTAGAGGAGCTGACGAGTGAAAGAATGGCTAGTAAGGTGTAATGGAACAACAATTTTCACGTCTTTTGTGGGACCACTGGGATCTTTGACTTATAAGTTTGCAGCGAGTGTGGCTTGTTTGTTTGGAAGGAGTATAGATATATAGACAGACGAGTGTTGCATACTAATGTGTGTGAAGGAAACTGCATCTTAGCCTACATCACAACCGGCTGGGGCTCGAGTGAGAACGAAGATTAAAAAATTGTATAAATATATCGGAGGAAACAAAGCTGTAACAATGTACGAACAACAATGTCTTCTCCATGCATTGTACTACATTTCATGAATTAACGTAATCGAGCCTGAATGAAAAGGTAAATCTTTACATTATAAACCAAAGTCTCATAGCAGAAATGAAGCAACCGCAACGACCCCCGGAAGGGGAACAATGAAAACGTGCGAGTGTGTCAATTCCTTGGCTTGAAGGTGAAACTGGGACGTTGTTGCCCTGAAAAGATGTTGAAATTGGCACATTTTGAAAACAAACAAACAAGCACGGGAGCCGGAAGCCTGGTACGTGCTCAACTACGTATAGCAAAGAGGAGAAAGGGAAGGAAACCAATAGGAGAGGGAGAGGACGGGATAAAAGGATGAGGGCAGAGGTGAGGGAGAGGATTGGGAGAGTGTTACACAAACAAAAATCGAATGTTGCAATGAACGATCAAGCAGCACCGAGCAAATACTGGGAAACAACCACGGGTCAAACAAATCCCCAGGCGAAGCCGGGTACGATGCTAGTAAAAAAATAAATAAAACATGTTCGTGTCGAAGGAAGCAATGCTGCAGAGAACACAATGACTGTTTCTAATCCTACCGCTGGACTGGGCAAGTACTCACACGAACTTGAAACTGCCCGGTACTTGCCCAGTCCAAAGGCTACTGGACTGATCTTCTCACCCACTCATATATTGGAAACTGTTTTTATTATGACTGCTATCGATGAAAAAGGGCGAACTTAACCATCAGGAACAAGTGACAGCAAAACAATTCCAGCTTCATTGCGGATATTTACACTAACCAGCGATAAAACAAATAAGTACTGATACAGCAGGACTTTAAGAGGCACAAAAACAAATCACAGTAGAATTCAGTACAAACATTTTTTTAAAAGTAGGGAGGAGCGATCGGGTGTGTGTGTGAGGGGGAGGGGGAGGGCAACACTAATATGACTAACAAAATTAGGTAATGGTGAAATGAATCAGAGGATGTGCTGATTTAGTGAGCGAAGCGAACGAAAATGAGCGTTTATTAGCCAGATGGAGAAATGAAATCAGTGGCTGTCAACTAAAATACATGTACGTATACATCTGTTCTCCCGACTTCTCCCTACAACTTAGAACCTGCATTATATAAATTACATATTTCAGTATTATGGGGCAGCTTAATTCTAGATTCGCGTGTCTTCACGATGGGCTGTACCACAGCCAACTACAGTAAAGGCCAGATCAGCTTTGCCTTCCACAATGCTCCGCTAGAAGACGCGGCAAATAACGACGCGACAAGTTTGCCAAGTGGCGTCATCGGTTGACAGAATTTGGAACCCTCGTCGGTTAGTATGAAATTTCGCCGCTTGGTGTAGAGATGGCAGCACCTAGCAAACTTGCGCTTCCTTCAATGTCAATGGTTGATTTTACGTGCTTAATTTGTCTTGATCTGATCCGTCCTTTACTGTAGGTGGCTGTGGCTGTACACCAAGTACCAAATAATTCATTATTTTACAATTCTCTCGTGTCGTGAGTTCTACGATGAACAAATCAAATACGGATGCAAGCCTGCATAACATAATGTAACGTTTTGGTTGCGATATCTAAATACTTTTGTTGTGTAAGCATTGATTAGCGATGAGCTTCGTCGGGCAGATGACCGGAAGTGGTTAACGCTCGCTAAAACCCCTTGAACCTTTTTTTTTTAGCTTAAACATATAGCGCAACGCAAATTCAAGGATGGTTGGCACGGTGATCTAACAATCGGCAGTTTAACTGTTTATTATTACAGAGCCTAAAGGACCTGCGGCCATGCGCTATATCTGACTTAAGCTAAAACTAAAATCAACCCAAGAGAACATCTCAACAAACCATCCGTACAGCATGGTCACAATAGAACATAGTAAAGATAGGCCATGCAAGAACCCTAACCTTGAGCCAACTGCCAGAACCAAAAATTCTTTCTAGAAACCGAACCAGTGCACCAAACCAAACGAAACCAAGCTAAACTAAGCCAAACGAAACTAAAACGACCTGGTCGATATCGGCAAAAGGCCGCCATGACACATAGGCAAGCCAGGGACGTACCCGAGTGGGGACAAACCCCCAGGTTAAGGTGAAAGCTGTTACCCAGGTTAAACCTAGCCAACATTGTTCGTTGGATAAAAGCGGACAGTCAAAAAGAAAATGTGAGACCGTTACATCAGCACCACTCGGACAGCAAGGAGATGGGGCCCAGCTTAGAAGGAAAGAGTGGCCAGTCCGCAGCCTGAACACCAGCCCCACGTAGCTCTAAGGTTGGGAGAGCCCTTAGAGCCCATGGGGGAGTCTTTGAGGGATGAATGGAAAATAGGGCACGCCCAGTCTCAATCTCTGATCAGACTCACTGGCCACGTGACCATGCCACAATCACTGGGCATAAGTGCACTGGGCACAGGTTGAGGACACATGTTGAGCTAGCGGTTGAGCGTGAGCCGCATTATCTTTCCTGGCCAAGTCACCAGCCACCTCATTACCATACCTGTCACAATGACTTGGAGTTCAAGACAGAGTGACAGTACCATGCTCCTAGGCCTGAAAAAGCTTCCATACTACCTCCAGAATCAAAGGATGACGTACCGCAAAACGTCGAAAACATTGCCGGAGGAAGCGAAAACCAGAGGTCGAATCGGACCAGATCGCAAAATCAGAAAGGGACAAGTCCAAAGCTACGATACATCAAGTGCCACAGAAATGGCCACCAACTCGCTTACAAATACAGATGGTGTTTATGGAAGGAAACGACTACACAGAGCTTTAAACTCGAAATAAAGACACCCACACCATCTTCCCAGTTCTCATGGTGAAAAGACATGACCCATAAAACTTTTACTTCTACGTTTGGCTGCACAGTGAAGACCCGCTCTACCCCAGGACACCATGCCCACGGACAGGGAGGGGACACAAAGACCGAGCATGCAAAACCACGCAGGTATGGGTCCATAAGAAAGGTGATGCCTAGGCTAGCAGAACCCAGATTAGCTCTGGCCAATGGTCCTCAACACGGTAGTCTGACAAAATTTTGCCAACAACATCTTCTAAACCACGGCTCAAGCTATGAAGGTCCTGAAGCTGAAACCGAAGCTGCCCTTCATGTTGAGGCAGGAGAACCTCCAGCGCGTCTACGAGCAGCAGAGGTTCAGTTGCTTGTAGACGTACTGGAGGTTCTCCTGCCTCAACTTGAAGAGCACATACAGGAGTGGACGCTAAGCATCCTGTCACAACATGCAAACACTCGTTAACAGACACCAGAAATTATCCATTGCTCGCCACGATCCTGTTAGAAATGGCAGATGAAAGTCAACACAAGACCGAACGTAATTCCTTGCCAGTTGTCCAATATGGCAAAAATGTAACTTGTGAGATTTGTCTTACGTTAGCGCAAGCTTTGTTCCGATTTTTATCATTGAAATCGTGTATCACAACGAAGATGTTATTAATTACGAAGGAAAAATTGGTATTTCAACTTAATGTATTGAATAAACAAAACACGATGCTGCGCATGAGAGAAATTGGAGCCTTTTTCAAGCAACATGAAAAATTAAAAAAAAAAGTGTCGTGAAACTGACCCATCGGACACTCGCATCCGAGTCCAGGCTTTAAAAAATGATCCCTTGCACATTAGCATCCGACATCCAGATTTATCAAAAGTGGCCCACATACTCGCGTCTGACATCCAAGCTTACCAACGGTGGCGTAGTGGACACTCACATTCAATTTCAGGTTCACTAAAACAGATCCACTGGGCACTCGCATCCCACGTCCGAACGGTTGGCTATTGACAACAGAATTTTTGGCTTTTGACCTCAGTACTTACCAAAAGTGGCCCACTGTTCACTTGCATCCGAGTCCAGGCTCACCAGTTGAGGTCCACTGGATATTCGTATCCAACATCTGGGCTTAACAAAACTAAACCAATGGGCACTCGCATCCGACATCCGGGATTACCAAAAGTGGCCCACTGAGCACTCATCTAAATCTGTGCTTACCAAAAACACCTACTGTGCACCCGAATCTGATGTCCGGGCTAACAAAGTTTGGACCACTGGGCACTCGCGTCTAACATCCAGGCTTACCAGAAGTTCCCCATTTGGCACTCACGTACAATGTCCAGGTTGCCAAAAGTGTGCAAATAAGTCATTGGATAAAAATAGACCCGTAGTCACACAGACAAAACTATTCAAGGTAGTTGACACAGCTTACAACATTTCACGAGTGGGGTCAGCAAGTTTATTTTTTTTTTGTGGGTGGGGGGGGGGGGGGCAAAGGAACACTTCGACGTGAGCAGAACGATTGCTCACTAATTCTCAAGTTTGATTGTTTTTGTCTCGCAACATTCTTGATTTCAAGTCTTGCTTGCCAAGCAGTTAGTAAAAAAAAAATGAAACATAAAAAAACCCTTCATAATTTAAGCCGTCGCTGAAATAATTTTCTTCTTTTTATTTTCTTTTATTATGCATTCGATTTTCGCTTGTTAATTTTAAAAAAAGCATTGACGCTTTTCGTTCATTTTACGAAAAATGTTAGTAGTAATGTGTTCGAAATGGAGTCAGGGCACAGACATTTCAATTAGTGATTTGTCTTGCTGGTAAATTTTCGGTTTTTACTGTCTTCGAGTTGGCGTCGTTCTTGGGGTTTGTTAAATGCTAATAATAATTTTCCGCGAAAACACAATCGGAAAACAAGTTTTTGTTAGCCAGCAAGAGCGGGGCTGCCCGAAACCTGTTAAAAACTCATTTCAACACATATTTCTTTGGAGACAACGATGCCATTAATAAACGCCAGCAATTAGAGGGCCATTTTTCTTAATTAGACCTTTCTCGCCACCGCGACCGCCATATTTTACGCGACAATCAAAAGTACACAAATTATTTAAATGATTGAGAGCGCGCCGGAGGCAATTAGCGACTGCATGCGGACACTCAAGTCCCTGCCACGTAAATAAAAAAATAAAAAATAAAAACAAAAACGTTGAAAAAAAATTCCTTAGGTCGTTAATGTTTCGTATATCTTATCGGGTATTTAACCTTCAAAGTTAAATTAATTGGTGCTAAAACTCGTTGCCGGCGTCGCATGAGACTTGTTAACGGACACAGAAAGGAGTAACGTCACACTAATGGTACCATAACTGTTGAGAAACGTAATAAAATCCTGAAATGAGTGACTCTTGCTGAATTTAAAATATTCGAAGTGAAGTGACATAATTCTGCAGTCACTTGACGAAAAAGAAACAAAGTTCTTGTTGAATCGTTCACAGAGTGCTAAATTTTATGTGTTTAATGTACCCGCTGGAGAGAGTGGTTGTCAGACGAAATAATTTACTCGACGTATTGTCTTTTTTTAGGGGAAGGGGTAGTCAAACGACTCAATAGTTGAACTGCTGCTATTAAAAATGAACAACAAATAAGTTAATAATAATTTGAGGATAACAACAGTGGGTTTGGTTTGATAATGGTGAAAAACCTATGGTTCATGCAGTGCCGTATTAAGCCTCGCAGAGACCTAGGCTTAAAATTTATTGTGGCCCTCCCACTCTGCCGCCCCCCACTGCCTCCCCGAGTCCCACAAAAAAAGAAGTAAACAACAATTTTTTAGAATTGAAATTGTTTAATACAATTTTTCAGTAAAATTAAAAAAATTGTATTTATTTAAAATAGTACCTTATTTTATTTTTCCCGTTACCGTGATACCCGTCTTCGGCCTGTGGCCGGTCCAAAGCACCCCCCCCCCCCCCATAAGACCCCTGTATACGAAGGTAGAGTTACGACAAATTAAAGATTGAGCGATCAAAGCGTGAGAAACGCGATGAATAGGTTTTAAAACCTACAAGGATGCCTTTTCCGTGCATCCAGCCAGTAGAAGCCAACCAGGTTTGAGATCCATGTGTCGTTTTGCTGAAAATATGGCGAAAATATGTCGTCCTTGTAATGTATTTTTTTTTAGCGACCAAATATCTTTTTGATAAGTTTCCCTGATCTAACTTTGACATCATGAAACAAGTTTTCAAAGTTTGCCTGAGCGAACTTTGTCATCACGAAACAGTTTCAGAGTTTGATACACAAGTCGAAGACAGCTTTTATAGCTTGTTATTGAAAGACGACTTTATAAAGTCGTCTACGACATGCCTGGCGACGAGTTTCGCTGTAAATTGCGAAGAACGTGCTGTATTCTCAGTCATAATACTACAAGTGCTTCTATGAAATTGATAATTTGTGTGTTGTAGCACGAAACTATACCAAGCGCCATGGCTGTTTGCTGCGACGTGCATATCACGTGACTGGGCTAGTCCAATCAGACGGCGAAACAGCCGTTACTCTCGTTCGTCATTGGCTAACTCATGGTGACGTCACGGCAAACAGCCATTGCGCATGGTTTAGTTTCTGGATTTAATTTCCAGAGATTGAATGTCGAGGGAAAATTGTTGAAAAGGTGTTGAGTGCTAAAACGCACAATTAGCGATTTCATAAACGCACGAGTAGCATTCGGTGTGAGAATTTCTGTTTTCTTTCCACAAAATGAATCTACGAAGCCATTTCGGTTTACAGTTTCGATTTCTGATGTCAATTTTAAAATGCTGTAAAGCCTCCGGTCTCTTAGTTTTTTTCCAGGATCTTTTCAGTGCAAATCGGGTTTTTTTTTTAGTTTAAGTCGAGCATATGTGCTAATTTGCGTACAGAAACAAAAATTCTGTCACAAAATAACAGTAAAGAATTTTCTAATGATTTTTAATAAAATCAGAGGATTTAGGGTGAAATAGGAAAAATGAGAAAATGTGTCAAGTTCTTCGCTAGATGAGGAAAACCGATGCAGGGAAAGACAGGATTCGTAGGACTTAATAATTTTTTTTTCGTTATCTTAAGAAAAGCTGAATACACCGATGGTTACCGTAATAAGCGCCCAACTCCATTCGAAATGATAGAAAGTGTACCGTGAAAACATGTGGTTTAAAATGAACAGATTTTATACACACCTATAGAAAAAGATTTTAGACGTTTTAGCTGAAAAAAAAAAAAAACGTTTTAGAAATAGCATGGTCTGAGAAGAACACCTTTCAAAACATCAGCTTTTATATCGGGTTGCAAACATGAAATACGTTTAAATGAAACACTAGCGTTCAGTTTGCGACACTTTATAAATACATGTTTAAAATGCATATAGGTTGGAATTTAAAACAGTTTTGTTTAATTCACAACAGATGATAAACATAAGCGCTTTCGTTAAGACACCATTTTCAGAAACATATGCACTGTATTGCAAACACTACTGGTTTATTTTCAACATTTTTGTGGCAGCATGTGATTTAAGCATGTGTATATAAAATGTTGTAAATTAAACGCTAGTGTTTAGTTTTGCACGCATTTCACATCTGCAACTGTATATAAACATTTGACAAGACAACACTTGACAGTATACGAACACTTAACAGTATTCTAAAACACTTGATTTTATAGTACGCAGCAACATCCATTGTTATTCTTATAATAATGATAATAAACATTTTATTGCTCTAAAACGGGCAACATGGCAAGAAAGGGTTACCACTAATAGCTTACCGTAAATTAGCATTACACATGCTATACAGTTAAAATTACGTCATTAAAAACAAGGTAAAAAAAAATCGTATCAAAGGATACATCGTCAAATGGACAAAACCAGTTTCACTAATTACAAATCATCAATAGATGACCGATTTAGGATGGCTTTTAAAATGAAGTTAGGTGAGAAAGAAGCAGAATCGAAAATTTGAGGCACAATTATGGGGACGGAGAAGGTGTGCCTTTGAGCACTACGTTCAACAATTTCTTAAAAGTATTAACTTGATGAAGTCGAGACAATGCTATAAATCGTATACCATTACCTCACGTAGTCCTACCATCTACCTTTGTTTGTTTAAATCTTCAGTACGACCCATCCTTGACCATTCCTCCGAATTATGGTTCCCGATCTACCTGAAACATCACGTCACAGACTATGGTTGTAAAAGGCTTAAATGTATTTTTCCATAAAAAATGCCTGAAACGTTTTCTACGTGTGTTGAAAATATGTTGTATTTTAAAACACGTTTTCACGAAGAGGGGGGCAATCGCCCACCTTTTTTAAAACCTTTCATGATTGTGCCACTTTGGTATTCAAACAAATGTATGCATGCAAGAAGAACAGCTGGTCCCTGGACTTCCCATCTTCAATCGGGAGAAATGAAAAACAAAAAAATTCGTTGCCAAGCTGATTTGGAATGTTAATTTGCTCCTTGGAAGTGAGAATCGAACGTGTAAAATGTAGAGTAGTCAACGTTCCGCATCAAAAAACTTTGTTTAGTAGCCGTCCCGTGATCACGCATGGAGAAAAAGTGTTTTGAAGGAATATGGATAAACGCAAGATACACCACGCTTAAAAAACGTACTGTACGCTACCAACAAGTTGCACCGAGGTTCCGCGTTACAAATTGCATGCGTAACCGTGTAGGTGTGGCGTACATGAATCTTCAACAGGTCTCGTTTTCAGCTAAATCGAATCCCTGATTATTGAAAACATGAACATCAACATCCCAGAGAAGGAAAAAAAAGTATTCTTTTTTTTTTGGGCTCGATCGTCCGTCCAAATTACGTTCTGCATTCATTTCCCCGGTTAAAATACAGCCTTTGGAAGTTCAGGTGTAAAAAAAATACCGGTAATTATGGCAATAATAAAAAGATTACCCAACTTAAAAGTTTAAGTTATTGCGCGCTGGAAAATTGCCACTCACCCCTCTAATAACGGAAATTTCAGGTCAGCCAAATTACTTTGAAATAAACTCGTCCAATGAGTGGACTAGCCCAGGTACCAATTTACGGACGGGCTGGAGAAAAGAATGATGGCTTGGCTTCGATGAGACATACGTGGGTTTTTAGGGACAGTTTATGTTGTAGATATCAAATCTGAACAGTTATAGGCAATTTGTCGCTGTCACAGACCTGCCTCCATTTCTATTTCGAATTAAATTGCTTTTCGAATTACGGTTAATTGACTGATTAAATAAATGAAAACGTGAAAACAAACACGAAAAATATTTTAGACCATTATCCGTACAAAAGATGTACTACAAAAAAAAAAAAAAGAAGAAGAAAACAAGGCTTCCCAGGCCGTAGGCTAATATTACCTTTTCCAATTCGAAATTTAAGATGGAAACTCAAAACCAATCACACAAAAATACTCAATAATGCTAAAAAAAAAAGTAAAACAAAAAATCGTCAACCATCGTCAAAAAGAATATGGGATATCATATCAAAAACCAAAACTGGTAAAATAGACACCAATTGACAGCAATTGTTCGGCCTTTCAAAAGAGATTTATCAACAAACCAACGCTCGCTAAATAAATAACAGATAACTGCTAAATAAATACGGATGCAAACCTATTTACGTTGCCTTTTAGTCTTAAATGCCAGACGGCCTGAGCGGGGAATTGAACCCAACTTTGAAACCAACGGCCAAAGTCTTAACGCTTGGTTTCAAAGGTCGTGCGTTCAATTCCCCGCTTAGGCAGTCTGACATAAAAGCAACGTAAGGTTTGGCTCCGTATTTATTTAACAGATTGGGCCAATTGCCATTCTATCCTGTTCAATTTCACTCCTAATACTGCACCGACAATAACGCCATACTGTCTACGAAGCTAGCATATGGAGCCGGTCGTTGAGCTAGCTGCAAGGGTCAATGGATACAAATGGAGGTTAAAAGCCAACGGCATCTTTAGTCAAGCCGATGCTGTGATAGTGGATATCTTAGGCCCCAAATAAGTTGTTTTGTTTAATCCCTTACGCTGAAAAACATATATTACGGTTATAAATCCGAAAAGAAAAGATTCTACTCGTGTGGCTTCCTACGTTTACTCTTGCACGGATTTGCATCTGGCCAAGTTTGGTCGAAATAGATTGAATAGAAACGGAAAAATTAAAAGTTTTAGTTTTGCTGGAGAGAGGACTTCAATCATATATGACAAACATTTGCACCATACCTTCACTACCATCCTACCATTAAACATTTTTACAACAGAATTTTGTTTTAAATTTACGCCGTTGTTTCATATTGCCTTGCGATTTTTTCACTTAAAGGTTCCTCTTCACCGAATGACAAGGTGAGCATCTAGCGCCATCTACCGTTATTTAGTTCTATGTAGCACTTGATTTCAACAAGCGAAGGAATGAGCAATGAAATTTCTTTTTCACACAACAAACAAGCCACGTGCCTCCTTAATTATTGAAAATAAAGTTGGTGCATCCACGTGCACCAGGGAGCAAGTGGTCAAGGTTAACGATATCACTGTCACTCGATGGCACCCATCTAGCGATTCAAAATCTCCGTTTCGAAACGGTCGTTATATAGAAAAAAAACGCCCGTGATGTCGTTAGGCTTAACTTTACCGCTTGCTTCCAGATGCACGTGGGCGAACCAACTTTATACTCAATAATTATGGAGGCACGTGGCTTGTATGCTGTGCAAAAAAGAAATCTATTTGTGCGTTCCGTCGCCTGTTGAAGTAAGGACTAGACAGAACTAGATGGCGTAAATTGCTACAGCCTGTCATTTGTTGCCAACAGGGGGTACTGTGTGCGCGGCGTATCTTGAGTCCTCGAAGTATTTTATGAGCGGCTACGTCTTCCTGGAGGGGATGGCTTTAATCGACAGCCGCCATTGTTTTTGTAACAATCTTGGATATCAACAAGGCACTCTGCTGCCAAAAACGTACAATCGATTATCTGTGTTCGTTCTGCGGCGAACTCAAGATGGGCCGCGCACACTTTAGTAACTCGTTCAGTCGCAATGGTCGCGACGTAACGTCACAAAAGGGTTACTAGTGCAAATAGCGCTTGACAAGGACTACTGCTCAAGCACAGACAACATGGCGTTGGATATCGTAGGTTAAGCCGGCCCACATTGGAGTTCAAATGTCCCGGCAAATAAACATTGCGCTGTCGCAAAGTGCCTAAACAATTCGTGGTATTTTTACAAACCGCATGTGGCAAATCTAGACACACGCTAGTGTGTCGCCGCCAAGTAACAGTAGATCATCCCATTGTAGACATCCGATTGTTAAAAATTGATTGTTAATGATAAAAAGGCGGCTCACTAGCAGACATGTGTCTTAACTGTAAACAACTGAAAGCATATTTTGGCATGTTGAGGATAAATCCCAATGCGACAGAAATGTTTCAAATTGTGGAAAATGTAAGGGGAAGGGTCAGAGATTAAGAAAAACTAAAATTTAAAGGATGAGTGACCACCAATCATAGAGGAAAAGATGCGTCAATAACGTTGTTTTTTTGTTACTGTCTAGCTAGCTAGCTAATAAGATTTTTCCCATGTTAAATCCCCTAGACTTTTTGCTCATGGCTAGCGCAAAATTGAGAAGGCCTACGTACCTGAACCTTTGCTCACGGATGCATGGTGTTCTGAGGATGGTCGTTTTGTTGGTTTGGGGGTTGTAGAGGTCAGGACAAATGCGTGGGAGGGTTTTGAAATTCGCCGCCAGCGAATTTAAATTTAGTTTCTTTTCCAAGTTGCAACCAAAGATTTTAAGCAATAATGGCTTGAACAATCAAGACTGGTCCTTAGCTTTATTGTAAAAGCCTGGACGAACTAAAAACTGAACTGTAACGAAGGACAGCATAAAGAAACATTAACGTTGCCGTGGATTGCGTAAGAATAAAGGGATGCACGTTAGTTGATGGTTACGCAACAATACGAGCATACACGAGCTTATGGGTTTTTTGTTAATAACCCAAAAATAAAATGCTTCGCGTTCTGCTGTTTTAGTAACAGCAAC
This sequence comes from Lithobius niger, assembly GCA_023313725.1. Taxonomy (NCBI): domain Eukaryota; kingdom Metazoa; phylum Arthropoda; class Chilopoda; order Lithobiomorpha; family Lithobiidae; genus Lithobius; species Lithobius niger. The sequence goes on from JAHWFP010058602.1 coordinate 24,128, forward strand.
CTTCGGGGGTTTCTGCATGACTAAATGTGAACGAAATCTTGAAAAATTAAGGGGAAGGTGCAGGGATAAACAAAACAACTGAAAGGGCTGCGCTGATTGAGTGAGCGAAACGAGCGAAATCAGCGATTGTTAGCCAGTGTGAGCAAATATGGGATTGAAGCATCTTAAACAGACGGTGTAACCTTATGCACGTTCACGGTCCTATGAAAGTTGTGATATCCACCCAAAACCAAAACTGGTAGAAAAATCCACCAAGTTTCCAAAAACGGTCGGCCTTTAAAGGTAGTGAGGCCACCAGGGAAAGGCCGCCAAGGTTAATCCTATCAGCTAAGTTAATTGCACCGAATAATACTTTGGACGTTAAATGAGTAGCAATCTTCTAGTTTTCAGTTAACTTTCGAACTATTGTTATGTGCGATTAACTTGGCTGATAAGATTAACCTTGACGGTCTTTCCCTGGTGGCCTCACTACATTCAAAGGCCGACCGTTTTTGGAAACTTGGCGGGTTTTTCTACCAGTTTTGGTTTTGGGTGGATATTAGATAACACGATGCACCTTCACGAAATTAGTTCTACCTCGCTTTCTTCATTGTTGTTTGCCGGCCATTTTTGAGTTGCGTGATTGCAACGTACGGTAGCTTATTGGCACAAGACTTTTATGAAACCGGAACAAGACGGTCACCGGCGCGGGTG
>JAHWFP010058602.1:24830-37653 GCA_023313725.1 Lithobius niger
AACAACACGAGTTTCCTCCCGTTTGCCTCTTCCTCCTCCCCCGAAGCATCCCGCTTGTCCCCATAGTTGACGACGACGTCATGAATTAACCCTGCTGGTTGTTGCTCTCGGTAAGAGTATGCTCCTCGTCAGATCACCGCAAGTTAAGCAGCATTGGGCTGGATTGATACTTGGGTGGGTAACCGCCTGGGAATATGGCTGTTGCAAACATAGGGGCTTCGGGCAGATGACCAGGAGTGGTTAACGCTCGTTAAACCCTTTGAAACCCTTTGAGTATGCTCCTCCCGTAACGAAATAAGTATATTACTCTAAGGTGGCAAACCCCCTTTAAGCACCACTACTGTACTTCACTGAGACAACTGAGAAAAAACTACAAGTCGACAATGTGATTCTATTGTGAAAAGACAAGCCCACATACAATGCAACTTGTCCTTTTGTGTGAAAAGTGCGTGCTACAACCTGCGTTTTAAAACCGTGCGAGGAGTGCCTTTTGAAACGGAGTCAGATCGTTTTCTTTTAATTTCACGCTGTCACGGTGAGACATCGTCTACTTGAGGTCCAATGAAAAAAAAAAATGGACACAAGTTGATTCTCCCTTGTTGCACTGGAAGCGTGAGAAGAGTCTTTTGTCTGGCCAAACCCAAGCTCTCTTCTAATTGGCTCTCTAGACGACCAATAAGTGCCCATTGTCTTGATCTTACACCACGAGGTATTGTCCCTCATCCACTAGGAAGGTGTATTGTGGCTTGCAAATGATCAGGTGACACATCATTCTGCGCTAGAATGGTTTTTACGAAACAACAGGCTTCCTTCTCCAATCGCTGAATAGGTCTTTGTTCGAAAGGGGCCAAAGAAACCGTTCAAAAGGAGTCGACGAGACCCTTGACCTCTATTTCCGTACCCCCTCGACCATCATTCTGGCCATTATATGGTCACCTGTCATACGAGTGTGTAACCTACCTGTTTCCTCTCATCCCGAGTGTCACTTGAGTTTCGTCCACAACGTTTATTCGTCTCCACTCCTCCAACTCAACTGCTTTTTTTATGGGTTCCTTTCCGATTCATCTTTAAGGGGAAAAATGATATAGGGCCTCATAGGGCAACATCCAAATGACCCTCCCTTTATCTGCAGAAGAGGACACGAGGACTAACCTCTCATATGGAAAGATGTTACTCATCAGTGGCGCACCTGGGTTGGTTGGGGCCAGACCCCAAGTTAAGATTACAATTTGGTAAAGTTGACAAATACAAAGCATTATTGCAGTTGAACAAAATTCTAAGAACTGGCGTTTTAAACATTTCAGAGCCGCTACATTGCTGAAAGTAAGTTGTTTATCCCTACCTTGTGAAAGTGTGTTTAACCCAACAATGTTTCACAAGGTTCACAGGGCATTAGGGTTTCGGGCAGATGACCAGGAGTGGCTAACGCTCGTTAAACCCTTTAAACCCTTTGAAAATTTTTTCTCACTGTGGACGTAATTGAAATCTTCCTTTATTTTCTCTGGTGATCTAAAGCAGCTGTTCATCCACAAATTTTACCTTTTTTGCCTCAAATTTGGCTCATTTTTTTTACCCAGCTGTTCACTGACTTATCTGCCACTTTATTTACACACCAACATTACTAACTTTGTTACCTACGTAGCTACGAGGAACTTAAAGCATCCTCTTACTCTCCTTAAGGCCCATTTACGCAACGACTAGCCTTTGCACTCACGCAGCTAGAAGCTAAAGATCATCTGAAATTCCATCATGGCGGCGGTTTTAGCACTGCGGGCTAGCAACGAAAACAGTCAATAAAACTGTGATTCTTTATCTTATTGTCGATGATTGTAAGACTGCAAGCATTTACTGAAACGGTGTCGCAGTTTAGCTAATCCAGGTATCGTTATTACCATGGCAACGACACCATTGCCGTCACGACTAAATTCTAGCTGCAAGAATGCAAATGCGAGTCGTTGCATAAATGCGCCCTTAAACTCCGTAACTAAATTCTCGGACCCCGTTTTAAATTATAATTTGTTTTACCCTCCCCGACCAAATTTCCAGAATGTGCCATTGTTAATCTTTCTTTGGTAATTATTAGGAAAAACTACTTTTCACGCTATATCGACTTAATTCACCTACCTTTCGATCGATCCCTTTCGTCGTTACGGGGGAAAATCATAACGAAAACCTGCGCAAACGCATGCTTATTTAAAAAAAAAACGAATTATTAAAAAATGTTAAAACGCTATACACAGCCATAGTGACGCCGGGCCATACTGCGAGATAAGAGAGCAACAAGAAAACCTGATTTCGACCGGAACATTAGTAAACGGAAATTATCTCTGGCTGGATAAGTTTTTGATTGCGGTTTCGGATTGCGGTTTAGCCACAGCGAGCGCGGTAGTGTGAACGAGGCACGTAATTTGGAAAAGAATGACAATCATGTTCGTGAACACAGACCTTGATTTGCAGACTTTGCAGCTAATTTGCAGATAAAAACGCATAAAATCTGCAAATGAAGGTTAAACTAAGGTCGTTGTTCACGAAAATGATGGTAATTTTTTTCCAATTTAAGATATTGTCTCTTTTTTTTTTGCGACCCTTACCCTCACGCAGGCATCTGCTCTTGTGATGTCCGGTTCGTCTTTTGCCAATTCCTTGTAAACTGTTTTAGTGCATTATTACAGCCAGGCACTGCTAACGACTGGTTATTTTCCCATTGGTTGTTGTTTGTTACTGATTGTTTCGCTCCCAGCTATATTTTATTTTTGTTCTCAACTAAAGGGTTTAAAGGGTTTAACGAGCGTTAACCACTCCTGGTCATCTGCCCGAAGCCCTAAGGCCCTATGAGGTGGTTCTCAACTACCAACAACAACAACAAACAATTCGTCATTGGTTGATAATGAGGTTGCATATTTGTCGTGCACCTAAATTCTTAAGTCGCAGTAGTCTCTTGCATCTGAACTGTTCGATCGCAGTGGACGTTTCAGTGGGCAGCTGGCCGAGTTAAAGGTTTTATTATGGAGATGTGATTCATTTTAAACAGTTGTCGTTAGTTTGTAATGCTGGCCATTATTGTTGGTCACTTTTATTTGTCGTCTTATTAATTTGTTTAGACCAAGGCGTAAAGATGTGCGGTATTTCTTGGTCGCCTCGTCCCCGGGTCCGAGGCTTAAGACCTATTATTAGTTGTCTTCTGTACTTAATACGTGGTCTTCGGCGGATAATAATGGGGCAGGTAATGCTTTAACTCACTAGACACTATTATTGAAAGCGTGCTTTTTATACGAGACACTGTAATTTGTAGGCCAAGCCCGGCTCCAACTCTTTCGTGTATCAAGCCCATAATTTCTATAGTTGTTGATAACAGTTTGCCAAACCTCTAGGGTAGATTCCATTAAGAATTGCGGGTGGGGGTGGTGGGGAGAGGGGGGCGGGAGGGGAGGAGATGATTTGAGCGAGCACAGTATACGTCAGCTAGGTTTAACATCTCCGCAGGCCAAACAATCCAAAAAAATGAAATTGAAAGTCTTAAAATTTGGTCGCAGAACTACATTAATTGTTGCGTCGCCCGCAGCGATTCCCACTATAGATAGACCTTCAACGAGATGGCGTTGTCGTCGCACACCTGCGAATGGATATACACGCAGTGACGTTTCGAGCGCGTGGATTGGTCTGGCCGACTGTTGTGCATCTGTCATGTTGAAGTGTAGGTTAGTGCAAAGCCTATATTTGAAACCTGAATGACGTAAGAAAGTTACCAGGGAATACAGTGAGACGAAGTCGAACGTCTTCATGAGTTTTTTTATTTCATTTTTAAAATTTTTTTTTTATTTAAGACATTGGATATCACGAATTATAATGCACTTGTTTGTGCTAGCAACAAACAAACTTACATTATTACTTAAACAATTTAAACCAACCATACAGATTGACATAACGTCGAATTTACTTTGGTTTAACGAAAATTACTCACACTAACAGTTTACACAATACCAAAAATCTCTATGCAAAATATAGATTACAGGCGAATTTTCGGTGGCTGGGTTCTGCCATCTTCTTCAGCCCGTGCCTCGGAAACTTGCAAGCAACTGCACAAACATTCACAAATTTGAATTCGATGTACGATCCATGCCGAATTCAAATTTGCGAACGTTTGTGCAGTTGCTTGCAAGTTTCCGAGGCTTGGTCTAAAGAAGTTGGCAGATCCCAGCCACCGAAAATTCGCCTGTAATCTATTTTTTTGCGTAGAACTTTTGGTATTGCGTAAACTGTTAGTGTTAGTTATAATACACAACATCACTAATCACTAAAAAGGCTCTTATTGCAATAACACAAAATAAACAATAATTATCTCAATAAAAAAAAAAAACCTTGTCGAAAAACCAAAAAAAATACTTTCAATTCTCTACCGAAATTATTTACTTGTTAGTTTAAAAGGAAGTTTTAATTTTATTTTTAATTATGCAAGGGACGGAACAGTGTGGCAGTACCACAGTAGTTGGTTTAAAATTTTTTGGAATTTAACCAGTTTTGAGACATTTTGCCAAAATTATTTTGCCGTAGTGGTACTTTGCGTTTACCTGATTCAACTCCAGTCTAATTTTCATCCTTTTAATCGACAACATCTTTTCCATTCCACAATTTTCCATTCCATTCCATAATTTTGCCGTATTTATACGGAAAAATTTACAGTTAATCAAACGGCACGCTGCATTTTAATTATAGTCTTCCGTATAGGCACATCAATGAAGTCAACCCACATTTTAGAAAACGCAAACAATAAATTCGTCCTTTAATTGTCATTTGTGGCCCATTAAAGACTAAAATCACAATAAACTCGACGAGGGGCACTAATTGGGATTATTCTTGTATGGAACCAGCCCAACGGTTTACGGAATTTCGTGATAACGACGCTGTCCCTAACATTTTCCGAGGTTCGTTTGATCGTGCGTCATGCGCGATCGCAGGTTCGACAAAAAAAAAAGGAACTTAAGACAGTTTTGAACCTGCCAGAACGGAACCTGACCTCTTACCTGTTACTGATGGTAAGAAGTCATGAACCTCTCACCTGCACAACAGGCAATTAGTCAGGTTCCCTACTGGCAGGTTCAAAGCTGCCTTAGGTCCATTTTTAATATTTATTGTTTTATTCAAGTGTTTATGGATTTTAAAGTGTTTTACTTGACTTTGGCTTCTTATCTGTATGTTTACCGCTTGATAACGAAGCGATGATTGCTTCGAAACGTCCCAAATTGCGTATTTTATGTGCATTCTACTTTTATGAGCACTAGCTTTTTTATCGTTACGTCTTAGTGCTTATACTATTTCATCAACAGTAACGTCTTTGTAATATGGCGGGCAATAAACTTGCTAACGTTCGATACGCCTACTTGCAATGGTTACCAATTAGCCTGTTAATTAATACATTTTGGCGTATTATCAGGATTCTTTAATGTTTCGTAATCTCGTTTACGCAGTCAATCTTAACTTCAGCCAATACTAAATCGAGTGATTGTTTTCCCCTTTTGCATTGTCATGCGAAATGTCGTCATAACGGCTGCATCAAGTATCCATAACAACAAGCGTATAGGCTTGATGCTCATGGACTGGCTACAGGAAATACAATTTAGGAAGTCCATTTACAACGAGATTAGCAGAAAATAAACATCTCTAAATATCGTGTGCCTATCAAGATGTACTAATCTGAGAAAAAGCATAATTTAAAAAAATTCCTTGAAGAGCAGTAATGACCGTGCAACACGTTCATGCCATAACGCAAAAAATAAAGTATGGGGGAGAGGAGAGGGGAAAGGAACCAATTGAAAAAAAAAAGGATAAGCATTAATTTTCCCACCCAACAAAATCCAGCTTTCAGACAAAAGGTGCCAATCTAGCACTAAGATATGAAAATGCTAGTGTAAGAATATTTATGTTTGAATTGAATAGTGACAACTTTTGTCTTGGTGGTGCAGTAGCCTGGAATTACGGCCTAACGTATTGTTTCTCAGCAGCGTAATATATACGTGCAACATGTTCTAAGACAGTCTCCAAAGTAAGAAAGTCGCCAAAATACGAAACAAGAAAGTCCTCAAAATAAGAAAAGTGCCAAAATAGTAAAATCGCCAAAATAAAGGTTGCTAAAATACAAAAATTTCTGAAACTAGAAAGTCGCCAAATTAAGAAAGTCTCCGAAACAAGAAAGTCCTCAAAATAAGAAAGACGCCAAAATAAGAAAGTCTCCAACAAAAGAGAGGCTAAAATACCAAAATCTCTGAAACAAGAAAGTCGCAAAAATAAGAAAGTCACCAAAATAAGAAAGTCTCCGAAACAAGAAAGTCGCCAAAATAAGAAAGTCACCAAAATAAGAAAATCTCCGAACAAGAAAGCTTTCAAAATAAGAAAGGTGCCAAAATACGAAAGTCTCTGAAACAAGAAAGATGCCAAAATAAGATAGTCGCTAAAATAAGAAAGGCGCCAAAATAAGAAAGTCCCCGAAAGAAGAAAGTCCTCAAAATAAGAAAGGTGCCAAAATAAGAAAGTCGCCAAAATAAGAGTTGCTAAAATACCAAAGTATCTGAAACAAGAAAGTCTCCAAAATAAAAAATTTGCCAAAATAAGAAAGTCGTCAAAATATGAAAGTCTCTGAAACAAGACAGTCTTCGAAACAAGAAAGGCGCTAAAATAAGAAAGTCGCCAAAATAAGAAAGCCACCAAAATAGGAACGTCTCTGAAACAAAAGTCTTCAAAAAAGGCGCCAAAATAAGAAAGTCGCCAAAATACGAAAGTCTCTGAAACAAGAAATCGACAAAATAAGAAATTCGTCAATATAAGAAGACGCCAAAATAAGAAAGATGCAAAAAGTTTGAAAGTCACCAAAATAAGAAAGTCTCTTAAACAGAAATTCGTGAAAATAAGAAAGTCTCTTAAACAAGAAAGTCTCTTCAAAATAAGAAAGGTGCCAAAATAAGAAAGACGCCAAAAATAAAGTTGTCAAAATATGAAAGTCGCCAAAATAAGAAAAACGTCAAAATAATAAAGTTGCTAAAATAATAAAGTGTCTGAAGCAAGAAAGATGCCAAAATAAGAAAGCCTCTGAAACAAGAATGTCTCCAAAATAAGAAAATCTCTGAAACAAGAACGTCATCAACATAAGGCACCAAAATGAGAAGGTCTCCAAAACAAGAAAGTCTCCAAAATAAGAAAGGAGCCCAAATAAAAAAAAACGTCAAAATAAGAAAGTCGCCAAAATGAAAACGAGTCTGAAACAAGAAAGTCGACACAAAAAGAAAGGTATCAAAATAAGCAAATCTCGAAAATAAGAAAATCTCTGAAACAAGAAAGTCATCAAAATAAAAAAGGCGCCAAAATAAGAACAACACAAAAATAAGAAAGTCGCGTAAACAGGAAAGTTTTCAAAATAAGAAAAAGTTGCCAAAACAAGAAGGTCTCCAAAATAAGAACGTCGCTAAATTAAAAAGACACAAAAATAAGAAAGTCGCCATGGATTTACCCAAAACTAAACTTTTCTTTACTCTGAAATAATCTTCATGAATAGAATTTCTGGCTTCACATGGAAGTTTCACAAACAAAATTAATTGTCCCAGACTAAACGTTACCACAACATTACCGTCATCTATGCTAACAGCCTCTCAATAATATTTCAATGCGTATAGCACTTAACCCGGCAACGTTTATGGTCGTAGGGAGAGGGGGTGGGGGAATGGATTGATACATGGTCGGTTAGCCAAGCATTTGACAGCCTGCAGTCGAAATCACATTGCTCGTCTAATTGTGGTTGTGACGTCATGCATGCAAGCGCGAGAGAGAAAGAGTACAGAGATTAAACCAATTAGATAACACGGACCCGCCATTTCACACGCTTGTTGGACTCGGCTGTCTTTATTGTCATCTGTGGCATAAATTATGACCACAGCAATGGCACTCATCGACAAAGGACACGCAACAGCGAAGACCACTACAGCTTGTGACGCAAGACTAGAAAATAGCAAACTTCCTTCATGGAAGGCACAAAACGTTTGAAAAAGAAAAAAAAAACTTCCTCATCAACAAGACGAATATAGTAATAATTTTATTCAGATCGTACCCCGAAATCCTTTAAATAGATTTGTATGGATACATTTGACATAGTTTTTCATCTCGACAAAATAAACTACACAGAAAAAGAAATAACACAAATTACAGCAAAATGGTGTTTCAATGGAAGTGTTAAAAAGGAATTTGGCTCATACGCAAAATACTAAAAAAAAAAAATAAAAAAAATGAACAAACTGAAGAAGAACGAGCTACTAACATTTTGTTACTGTTTGATAATAGGTAACCAAGCTATTTATTATCCAGTATCCAGTTTTTAACGGAATTCTTTGCAATTGTTATACTTGTTAGTTCAACTGGCAACCTATTAAAAATCGTTGGTCTGTAATGGCCTTTGTGTTTTAATCCATTTTCTTTGTTAAACGTATTTCAGTCTTAACAAATTTTGTTCGAAGAAAATTAATTTAATAAGCCTCTTTTGTTATAAGTTTGTTGTCATAATAATATTTCGAAATTAACCTTTTGACAAATCATAATTTATTAAATCACCAAATAATTGAATTGTTGAATTATGCGTGTTCTCTTTCGCAAAAAGGACTTTAACTATTTTGAAAAATTAATTCGGATTAGTAAGATTAACTAGAAGTGAGTGAAATGATCCTGTGTGTATACAATGTACAATGTACAATGTAAGTCCAAATAATGCAGCCTAAAACAAGAACACAACAGTGATCTACGGAGCTTGTTTTGTACGCCATATGTGATAGCACATATTATTGTTGAAAATGTGCAAGCCAAGGCTCGAATGTTCAATGGACAGCAGTGGTGGGGGAGAGTGACCCGCCTCCCCCTCCGCCCCAAAAAAGAAAAAAATGTAAGATTTTTTTACATGGCGGGAAGAAGGGTAATTAGTTTAGACTTATTTATGCTAATTTTTTTTTGTTTTAAATAACAGTATGCAGTTTCTGTTACCGGCACTCTAGTTTTACTTGGCAGGACGAAAAAAAAAAAACACAACTACACGTATTTTGTGACGAGGCCCTGTGGTAGTCAGAATGATCACAATGTTTAGGAATTTTTATTGTTGTTAGAAATAAATGTAACTTATGGCTATGGTCTTTGATGGGAATGCTATGCATGCAAACCGACTGAGGGCTGGTGGTGGAGCTGTAGCAGGAGATTGTTAAAAGTGTAAAACATTAACACCTCCAATCTCATTGCACGAATGTGAAAAATAACTAGCACACTATGACGAGTAAGTACTTCAGCACATTTGTTTGTTTTGAGTTTCGTTTAGCCATTTTAAGGATTTTAATCTTTCTTACCTTTTTTAACTGCTTATGCATGTAATGCATAAAGCAGTTATTGAAATACAGTCGGGGTGAAAAAGGGGCTTCCGTCGTGAGCTATTGTTAAATGACGTTTCGTCCCACTCCAGTCGTTTATTTGAACGGGTCATGCCTATCACCCTTATCGTATAGCCGGAAGTGACTGAAATATTAGTAGATTTTTCATGATTTCGATTAGAAGACGTGCCAGCAAAATGTAGGTGTTGTTATTGAACAGTTTATGGCTAAATTGTTTGCATATGAAGGGTTGTAGGTCCTTGACTGAAAATTTTTACCAATTACCTAAGCTGGGCCAGTTCCGGTTCAACTTTTTTTTCATAAAGTTGAACCGGAACTGGTCCAGCTTATTTCAGGTTTTGACAACATGCACTGAAAACGGAATTCTATCTGTTGTTGGACTATTGGCAAATCACTGGAAAAAAATGGCGGTTAATTTATGGTTCGTGGGAAGACAATCATAGGATTCTATGCGTATTGGCAATTCGTGTAGTTATGTGGCTCCTGCTAATCAGGTAATTATTGTATAATCGATTATTTAGTGTAACAGTTTGTTGTAGTATAATCAATTCGACAAATGTGTGAGATAACGAGATAGTGCATACTAGGTGCGTATATAGCTAACGGAATAAAGGCAGAATTATAAATTCATTCCACGATCACTTTCGTCAGTAAAATAAACAATAGAGGGAACAAGTTTACGTTACGCGGTTTATGGGAAGAATAAGGGCTCCTCACCGAATGATCTCTCGTTGAGCTAGAATGACGTAAAATGATCAACTGAACAACAGTTTCGCATAAAATTTGATTGCGAAATGGGTGGGTTGTTATTGTCAGTTTCGTGTGGTTTTGTTGTTATTGTCGGTTAGGTTAGGAACCGGCTTCGGCATTTCACTTGAGGTAATGAACTGGTTGGGGTTTGGCGTTTCACTTGCCGGACTTTCGCCCAGTTTCATGCTTTCTGGCGCGGCGCGGTGCTAATTTTGGACCTTCACCACGGCCAAACTGTGCGTTTTCCTCCAAAAATGGAAGAGGAAAATATTACTCAGCAGGTAATTCTTAGTACATTAAAAAAAAATCAGACGAGAGCCCGTTTTCTTCCCATGTTCCCTTTACGCACATGGCCCGAAATTCGAAAAAAATAGAAAAAAACCGACCTTTCATTTTCACTGAGGGCACTATAAATTGGTCCCAAACTGCGGAAACTCGTTAAATCATCATTAACATAACCTAACCAATTAACTTCCCCAGTATGAAATGCCAAACCCCAATCAGTTAACTAAGTATGAAATGAAAAACTCCAAACCTAACTGACAATAACAACAAAACCACACGAAACTGAAAATAACAACCCGCCTTTCGGAACCACCCAATAGAGAGCTTTGTCTTTCGTCTATGAAAATAATAATGTTGCGATTTTTTGCATAAGCAGTTTATGTATTTCTTTATAACATTCTTGCACGAAACTGACAATAACAACCCGCCTATCGGAACTGTTTACGAAAAAAAGTATAAGGTGCCCTTCCGGCCAGGATTTTAATCTTTCTTATTTTTTTTTGTTTTTAAGGTTCCTCAGCTCGTGAAAAATTCGTTAAAAAATTAAAACTGAAATTTTGAATTAAAATGCTATGATAGTGGCGTGGCGCGCCGAAAAATTAACGGCGGCAGGCAGCGGCAGCGTGCCGAAATTATTTTTCATGAGCAACGGCGTGCGGAATATTGGGAAAATCATCGGCAGGGATAAATGTTGATCCTAACGTAAATTCCACATTGCCAATTGTAGCATAATACACTCAAATACAATTTTTACGTTCGGAGTAGTCCCACTTACGTTTCATAATAAGTATTCACTAGTTTGTTAGTCCAGGTGGTCCAGAGTTGCGTCCATTCGTGGTCCAGAGTTATGTCGCGACGACGACAGCCATGTTGATATTAGAGATAACAAATACTTGACGCAACAAAGAACACAACTGACGTCAGAGTCGGCGTATGCGCAGTTCAATTTATTCAGGAAAAGTGGTCTTGGAAAAGCCACCTATATTAAAGGCCGTATCGTATCAGACCAAAAAAGGCAACTAAAATCAACAATTGATATAAGCGTAAGTTTGCATCTCTACACCAAGCGGCGAAAATTCAAATTAACCGACGAGGCTTCCAAATTCTGCCAACCGATGACGCCACTTGAACTTGTCGCATAGGTATTTGTTTCGCCTTCTAGTGGAGCATTGTGGAAGGCAAAGATGATACGGCATTTACTGTAGGTGGCCATGTCTTGGGTGATGCGGAGTCATACCATGCCGACTTCGCTTGCTAGCGTATAGGAGCTTGATTAGGTAAATCAAGCTCCAAAAAGCAGAAAGTCAGACAGTATTTAAAGGATAATGACCGAAAACCGAGGGCATTATACAACAATGTCACAAGGGTTCGCCAGGGGACATTGTTTTATAATGTCGCGAGGTTTCGGTTGTTATCCATTATAATGCCCCATTGATCCTACGATAGAAAAACGCGAGCACAGCTTCATTCTCACTTGTTGATGAAGGGGAAGTTCGTCTAACAATGGACAGACACGAGCGCCAATTCGAACCATATGTTTAACAAACGGGGGCACAATGCCAACAAAACAATGCTGAGTTAGGCTATGCCACCCTTTGTAGCCAACAATGTTTAAACAAAGCTTAAACGATTGTTGAACATATTCTCCCGTTTTACGGGCATAATACGAAAAACGGGGGCAAAATGTTCAACAATCCGTAAAGCATTGTTTAACCATTGTCACGATATTGCTCAAATGGGCATTATACGATCGGAAATGGGTGTTATATAGGGTGGGTAGTCTCCTGCTTCTTTCTACACCACTCTGCTATTAATTTTTGCCAATACATTTAGCACTCCGAATTGTAATGGCTTGTTTTCTCTCGTCCCTTTATGGGTCTTTTGTAATACAATTCCGAAGCTTCCTCCTTAGTTTTATTTTATTTTCGTTGCTTGATAACGACTCCTATCTGGGAGTCGAAACGTTGCATTCTTTTTTTGCATTTTTTGGCCTCTAACTACTGTACAATGAAAAGTACTTATCGTTATTTTAATTACTACGTCAATAAATCAGAAATAAAAAAAAGTGATCTGCGTTACTTTACTGAAATTCGTTTAGGAAGAAAATGTTAACTTTCGGGTAGTTTGTGTTCAAGCCAGTTCAGAGGCGTACGCAAAGGGGGGGGGGGGGCCCACAGGGGGCACGAGCGCCCCTAAAGGAAAATCAGGCGCCCCCATGTCACAGGCCAAACTTGTCTGTCGTGATTTTTCGTATGATAATAAATGTCATAAGTATTTCAAATTGCCATGCAGCCCCAAAATTTATAATCTCAGAATTCTAAAAAAAACATGGTGCTGAAGATGTTAAAAAGTTGTTCCACTGTGCCCCCCCCCCCCCCCCC
>JAHWFP010058603.1:0-16978 GCA_023313725.1 Lithobius niger
TGGGAGGCATCACGAGGAGGTTCTGGGGCGGGAGGGGGGGGGGGGAACTGATGGCACTTTGGGTATTTAATTGGGGTCCATGGCTGGTTCGATTTTTACTGTTAAGAAAGACTTGTGTACCAAATTTATGTTTTCTGCAAAATTTCTGCAAATATTTGTTACTCCACTTAATGATTTCTGCCCAGTGCTCTACAATAATAATTGCTCTGCCGATGCGAATACTACAGTCACATCAAAATCGGGTTCAAAAGTCCCTGGTCGGTGTTAATACCAACATTTTAAGCTACACAAATTGAAAATCGGTTCATTGGTTCGATCTCTAGGTGGGAGCAAAAGTTTTAGCCCATTTGGCCACCCCCTACCCTCCGAGGTAAAAGTAAAGGGGATCCAACGACCGACCATTGCAGGCACTAAACAAAATTGTAAACGAATGGTTTCCTTGATGTTTCATCTTTCGTCCCAGACAAGTATTTCTCCATTTTAGGGTTTATTCATTGGAAACTAACCGTATCTCTCGCTTTCCTCGAGAAAAAAACAAAATTGATTAAGGACTATTGCCAAGTTTTCGCCGTCTGAAGTCACGACATCAAATAATCTCAAACAATCATGCGCAGTTGCCTATTTGATTTGCCAGTTCGCCTGTTATAGCCCATCACTGGAAGAAATTTGACGTGTGCCGACCCACGAGGGGTATTACACCGGAGATCGCTCCTGGTGGTGAACTCCCGAGGCAGGGGACGCCCGTCCAGCGAAGCCGCAGCCTCTCACAGAGCAGAGGAGCGCAAAAACAAAACGGTATGAAATAATGAAAATAAAAGAAACCAAAAAACATAAGACAAAGAATATCCCGATGGGAGAACCAGAGGCAAATCACAACAATCCCTTCAAAAAGTAGGGAGGGCCAAGGTTAAAAGCGTCAAACGTCTACAACGAACACATGGTGGGTAGCAATGGGGAACTTTCGTACACTTCCCGGGAGGCGAAAGGGAAACCGGGAAACAACGCACCTACCCACTGGTGGACAGGAGGTTGCACCCAAAGATCTGGGGCGACAGCCCATGCAGGGGATGGGGACCAACCCTCACAAAAGCTATGACACAGGCAGGTCCCCATACTGGGTTCCTGCGGCATACACTAACCCCCCCCCCCTCCCCTAGTGGGGTGCTGGCGTTCACAAAAGTAACAAGTGGCGACGAAAACCACACAACACAGAGTAAGGAGAGGCAAAGGTACAAAGGCGTCAGGTATCGACAACGATCACAGGGTTGGGAGCGCAGAAGTCGTAGTTTCTGACACATTTCTCTCAGAAGGTCTTAAACTCGGGGAAAAACTCGTCCACACAATTGTACAGCAAGTCAAGACTAAAGCCAGCCGGTACAGTATCACGAAGAAGAGCAGCTCTCGCCACCTCCCGCCAATCCAAAGAGCAGTCGTTGAGAATGTGAGCCGCATCTTCGCGGTTGTACCCACACTCACACGTCGAACAATATGCTTTGCCGATAAGCGTTGGAATTACTATGATTGGTAATCAATTGCGCCATCTTGGATGAGAACAGGAGATTGTGGTCCGCAACTTTGGGGAAGCAACAGAGCATAAGGCATCCATTGGTGGTGGTCTCCCACTTCCGCTGCCAGTAGGCTAGTATATCAACACGCATGGCTTGTTTGGACGAAGCACGGGAACGAGGCAGGTGATCGATAAAATCCAGATTAAAAGAAGCATGGGCTTCGGTGTCTGCCAGCTCATTGTCCAAATTCCCTTGATGGGCTTTCACCCACTTTAGGCGCACAGTTTGACGGCTAAGAAGAATTCTGAGAAGAAGGACAGCCACCCCAATCTGTAGTGTAGGCTTGTTGACATCGCAAATTGCGGTCAGGGCCGCTCGAGAGTCCATGTAGAAGTATATGATGTCCGTCTCTACGAGGTTGTCAGCCGCATACGAGAAGGCCATGATGATTGCTTGTACTTCGGCCTGGAAGATGGTACACGAGTCCAGCAGATGGGATGGGGAAGAGTACACGTGTTGACTGTCCTGCAAGACAATGAATGCACAACTCACGCCCAGGGAAAAACGGGAGCCTTCGGTGTAAATCTCAGCGGTGGAACAATCATCCGAGTTAAAGTGGTCAAAGTCATAATTGCCTCGAACAGACAGATGTTCCAGCAAGGGCGGGGGGGGGGGGGGGGGGGGGGAGCCCCCCCTTTTCAGAGCCCAGTCTTGCTTTGTGCCGGAAGAGATGGAGGGCGGTACGCCTTACAAATAAACAGAAGAATGGGTCTGCACAAACAGTCTAGCGACTTGGCCGGGCGGACAAACTCGGTGTGATGACCCCAGACATCGGCACCGTACAGAATGACAGGAAGAACACAGGTGCGAAAGATGGTACGAATGACGGCAGGAGAAACGCCCCAGGATTTAAACGCGACAATCTTCAGTCGATGCATGAATGGAAGATCTTCGTCTTGAGATAAAGTAAGTGTCCGTGCCAAGTAAATGCACTATCGATGACAATGCCCAGGTATTTGATTTTGGGTGAAGCGGTGACAGGAATATTGCAGAAAGAAATTCTGGGAGGGCCCTTGTCAACAATCGTGCACCTAACAAAAATACCGGAGTTGTGGCCCTTCTTGAAACATTTGGTCAGTTTGGTACAAGGATGGAAGATGGTCTGGGTCTTAGATGGATTCAACACCAGTTTATTTGCGTCAGACCAATCGAGTAAGTCAACCGCAGTGATAGGCCAAGTGTCTTGAATCTTGCGGGCAGAAAGAGCTCCCAGCAGAATCGTACAATACCTTCCTGAACCACCGAACAGAGCGAACAGAACTCACCACTGTTCAGTTTGGCTCCAAACTTGACGTCGCGCGTGCGCAGTTACGTTGCGTCAGCCACTCATTACCTTCATAAACTACAATAACAGCTTAGCAAACTCAACAAGAACTGCAGCATATTCGATATGTCATACCGTCACCGCAACCAGACCTGTCTAATGGATTAGACCAGGATTGGCTAATAGATGCATGCCAAATTGCAAACCATATGGGGAAAGTGGTTCCCTGTGGTGGGGGTTTGAGCATGCGTGAAGTTACAGTTTTGCCGGAAACAGATTCAACGCTGACGATGGTTGACGTCATGCAAGCCACATCAACACATCTATAGTAGGGAATGAGCCAAACTGTCACCAACAGTGGTGGGTTTGGTTCGCTCTGTTCGATCGTTTAGGAAAGTATTGACAGTATCGTCAGCGACGGCTTGGGCACAAACGGCAGGAGGTCATATCTTCCTGGGGAGTTGAGCGTTTCCAGAAGGCAACCCATGATCACAAGCCAGAGAGTAGGGCCCAAACAAGAACCCTGGGGACATCCACGGGTCACTGGGATGGTGACGTTAGCCAGTGAAACGAATCTGTCGTCCCAAAAAGCGCTCGCCAGATGATAGATGTTGCTTGGCCCATCACTGCCATGATTTTAGTTAAAGCAGAAACGTCAGCCAAATCCGTACTTCATGAAAATCGGGCATATTTTAGCAAAATAAAAAACTGAATTGGAAAAACTCGACTGGCCGTTTGGTTTTTTTTGCGCCCAAATGCCTAGCCTCATTCTCCACATACTGAACGCCTCTCCATATTAAGAACAGGCAGACGCCGTCTTAGCTGAGGGTTGAGAAAATACTTGATTGCAACCATTAAATCTGGCTTTCGTCTGAAGACCATTACACACAATCGTTATATTTAAACAATTCTTTTCACTGTGTATAAGCTTGCGCATGATCAAATACGACATTCTAGTACTAAAGCTTTGCTACGGTCTTCACAATCAAAAAGTGACGTCCCACTGTGCACACTGCAGTGTTCTTAATTTATATTTACGCCTACTTTACTTTACTTTATTTCAATATGCGCTACAGCGCCGTACAGGCTATGTAGCAAAGTTGTAAATTGTGCACCCTAGTAAACAAATAACAGGGAAAAGAAAAATATACATTTGAGAAAACAAATTGCATTGTTATATAATTCAAAAATATAAATGAACACACGTTACCATATGAGCCACCGGAGTGGTGACACTGTAATTTCTTTTAGTAATTTAAACTATGCAATAAAGAAACAGTAACAGGAACAAATAATTCTACCGTATTTACAACAAGGCCTAATATGCCTTGCCGTACTCATTACACTTAAATGTCACCTTGCGCTCATACAATTCGGCTGTTTGCTAAGGTGTTTCCACTCTCTCAAACGAATCCACACTGATCTTGATGAGTGAATCTGGATAGGTCTCCCACGACGGGCAGGGTTCGGTGTATTTTTTTTTTACCATTTAAATTTTTTTTTTTTTTGTATTCGTCACACTAAAAGCCTTTCACGGCAAATGAATTTACCTTGTTCATGTAGTGTTCGGGGTCACTAGCCTTGTTCAGTTTTAATGTAATTTTTGATGTGCCATCCTCTCTTCAACTCAATTCTCTCATTGTCATAACAATTGATGTAGTCGTGTGGCGATTTCTCACTACGAAACAGTAATACGGTCCCTTGTCCTTTCTCTTTGATTTTTTTTTCTCTCCAATAAGTTCCCCGTGAATAGGTTGTGTTTTTCCAGGCCTAACTCACTTTAGCCAATGGCCGCCATATTTGGAGTAGGCTTAGTGACAAAATAACTTCAGGTTGGTTAATCAAATGTCAGGAGTGGAGTTTCTGGCTTCCCGTCTCCAGAGAAGGATGGGAACGTCAGTAGAATGTGAATATGGATGCATACTAAAAAAGGAAAGAGGAAAACTCCGAATGACTTATGCCAACTTATGGTAGCCGCACACCAAAAGCGACTAAACGTCGCACGACGGGACATTTTGTCGAAACCCGTCTCAGCATGCTACAGATGTCTCCAAAACCATAGGAATGAGCTGAGAGCCACACACCGGATGTGACGTTGTCACGAGACGTCTTTAGGCGTCTCACGATAACAAAGCGAAGCTCCTTCTAGTTTCGTCTGTTGGGGGGGTCTCTCCACCAGATACGATGTCTCGTGACTTTTCGTCTTGCAACGACGTTTTGTGGATTTTGGTGTGCGGTCACCCTAACACGACGTAGATAATGCAGATGTCAGACGATTAAGAAGTGGAATAAAGAATACCTCGGAGTAAAATTATATCTGTCAATTACTTTCACCTTTAATTTATGGAGACCTCTGTTGTTCACCGATCTCTGTTGAATGGTTGGAGGGAGTCGAGTGTTGTTGATTTTGGAGGGCAAGTATACTAAAATCGTAACACGGTCGGCTTCCACTCACGTGGAGAACTGTGACCTTCGAACCTTTACCATCGTATAACGTCGAGTTTAAGAAGAGTGTCACAGAATAATTCTACAACAAATGCTACGGGGCTCGAACCGGAGCCCACAAACAAACAATACGCAAACGATAATACAATTTCACCAGTACATGGTCGCCTATTGATGCCATTTTTTCAAAAGCATGCTAGCTATGTGTTTTAAAGATTGGTATTTCGATATGATAAACGAAATGTAAAAGTGTACATACACTGCGACTTATAAATTATATGAACTGTACAGGTAAAACTGATTTGGATTAAGGATGGAATTTTTCTACGTAATTGTATTTTTTTGGCATACTCTATTTAATAGTGCCTATTATTATAATGATCTCAAACAAAACCCACAAGGGTGACAGAACCCGCCAAGTATCATCCAGTCAAAGTAGTGATATCAGAGCAAAAATGGTTACCACCAAGTTGCTATTTGCCAAGCTAATCCCACCGAAGGTTAAATGAAAAACCTGACCATTGTTACAACCCGTATCGATGGTCAAGTTTTTCATTTAACGTAAGATTACCTTGGCATCTACTGAAGTAACTTGGCTGATTACTGTTACTATTACTTTTCCACTGCCGTAAAAAACAACGAAACATCGGTGAATATGACAAATTATACAAGCTAAAAATGAAACCATGCATAAACTTTCTATTGTCGTTGCATAGAAAGTTTATGCATGGTTTCTTTTTTAGCTTGTACAATTTGTCATATTCACCGATGTTTCGTTGTTTTTTACGGCAAATGCCTGTGTTATAAAGCCCCTCAGGGACGATCTGTCTGAAAAAATAAAGTTAAGGTCACGTTAAAGACAATGTAGACAATCACCACCTCCCCATCAACCGCGAAACGTTTCTGATAATTTGTCACTATGCAGGAACTTCATCCAGCATTTTTTTTTACTACGTCCGTGCTCTCGGTAGCAATGAGTTGACGATTCAGTATATTACATCCCGCAGCTAAGGTATTTAAGCTTCTAGCGAATTCTTCGCATGTCTAGCACTTCGATCATTGTTTCTCTTGACACGTCTCCAAAATAGTTTCTGTACTTTTCCCACTTTTTTTTTTAAATATAAAGTTGCCCCTAGCTATGTGTTACGAGTAAGGCATAAATTTACGGCCAAACAGCCGACAGCATTAAAGCGAAAGCTGATGTGTAAGCTTTTACCGAGTGACATGGAACTGGAAGCGAAAGACTGACATACAAAAAAAGAATTAAATGGCAGGTTAGGAAAATTACAATTTAAATATCGCCCGGTGTTGTGTGGAAGCGACAATTGCCAAGCTGGTATACGAAGTAGTAGAAAGACTTTCTGCATACGAATAGGTGTTTTAAACGGTTCGTTATGGTATATAGGGAAATGAACGAAACAAAGGAAGGAGTGGGTACTAGAAACCAGCCCCATGGAAAATAAAAACTCGATAGGACCGTAAGTTCAATAAAAAATTCACCATTAAAACCAAACAATTATAAAAAATGTGAAAACATCATTGCACACTATATTGTCTTTGCAACGTATATAAACCGTACATTTGGATTTAAAAAACAATTAAGCAAAATTAATACAAATTTGTCGAAATTGTCCTTTAAGGAAGTCTTTAGCCTTGCAGAAATGGTTTAAACAACATGGACGTCTGTGCAATGATCAGGAGTTTGTTGGTTCGAATCCAGATTACATGATCTCATTGAAATACAAGTTCATAAGAAAAGTTAAATAGGACGGAAAGCCAAATGGGCTCGACCCCTACAATGCTTTAATGCCATGAAATTACCTAGTTGCAACTCCCTCCCCCTCACCTTCCCTGGTGTAACTAGGTTATTTCACGATTTCTGACATTAAAGCATTTTAGATCGTAATTTTTCTGATGGAAATTGACTAAAGGCTTCATAAATTCTAAGAAATCAATATTTCATCTCCGTAAATCTTGGTTTTTCTGCACAAATTAACTAAAAGCTTCATACACAAAGCAAACTAAATAAACTAAATTCCTGAACAACTGAGAATAAAGGCAATGCGTTAATGCTGGACTGAACCCACCTCGTGTGTACACGTGAGTGATCGCATAAACGCTGAATCTTCTGCGATGGAATTAGGTCTAAACAACTTCCCTGGACAGAAGTAAGATTCGAAATATCATAACTTTAGAAGTATCATTACTTACGGCCCACCCCTCTTTTTTTTTAAAGGAATTAATTTTAACGGCCCACGGGCGTTTAATAGGCGATTTACGGTAAATACTTTTCGCTGTCATGCTGCTATGTGTCCTTTACTCATGTATAGTCAGGCCACAGGAAAACGCGATGGTGTCCATTACAGTTTTGCAGGGCAGCCGTAGGTCTTTTAAAACGACGTATGCAATTGCATTGTTTATCTTAACAAATTACACAATTTTTCTTCTCCTCGCTGCAACGATTTCAAAACGGGTTTTAGCAGTTTAGTTTATTAATTGCGTTAATCCCAGCCTGAGATATTCTGTCCTATACAAACAAAAGAACAGTGATTCATAACTAACAACAGTAACAACCAGATGACAACAATAATAACAATAAGTAACAGGGTAGGGAAGCCTGAAATTCAAACTAGGCAAATCTTCTCGTGCCTGCACAAAATTCAACAACCGCCCGTAAGACCCGAAACATTGATTTCGTAGTGAGCGGGAGCACTCCAAGCAGATCTTACAGCCCAAGATGACACCCAAACAGACAGCAACCTCACTCTCTGTCTATCATACACCAGACAATCAATCAGGAAGTGCAGAACAATGTCCTCTCGTCCAAACCAGCACCGACATTTAAAGTCAGACTATAGAAAACCTATAGCCGCTCAAGGGCACGTGGCCAATATGCAGTCGAGACAGTACAGCAGACTTCTCACGAGGCAGCCAGTCCAGTTCAAAAGGGAGTGTGATCGAGAGGGGGGGGGATGCTAAAGGCCTCTCTGCCCCTCACCTCCATGAACCGCACCTTTTCCCAAAAAGGGCAAAGATGAGTATTGATTGCTGCACCAAGAACAGTACCGCCCACTGGAACGATGATCACAGGGCTGGTGACCTGACGTAACAGCCCATCTTCAACTTCATTATCCATACTTACATAATAACCTGGGTTCCAGCTCAAGCTTACGTTCACTCCAGATGGAGGATGGTACTCAATGACTTCAGCCAATCACTAGCACAAGAACATGATCCAGATCCAGTCTTTCAAAGTGCCTCTGTAGAACCGAAGTGCTGACAGCTCCAGGTCCAGCTGCTGCAGACTCTAGGCAAGACATGGTCCAGAGCAACAGATATGTTGACTAGCTCTGCAACCGTAACCACACAGCCAATATGAGTGCTTCAAATCAGGTATCCACACAACAAAGTCACCACAGTACGTAGTGGAAAACGAAGCATCACCGAAAATTCTTAACCCAGCAGATGGCGCACGCATTAGCTTGCACATCTTGTTCTGCTGTGCCTGGCACACTGCAGCTATTGGGTGCCAACAAATAGCGTGCTTGATACAGTCAAAAACCAAGGACCAACTGGTGAAACGACTGCACGTACGGGGAAACGGCTTACAGGAGACTGGAGGTATAGCTTCATTACCGCCTCCATTTCCCAGCCCATCCAGCAAGAAGCCACTACTGGAAGAAAAGCACCGAAGAATTTCCGAGACACTGTTCTCATGACATAAGTTTCGCACAATCAGCCAAACAGCTGGGCCTCAGCCTTCTCCTCAAGTGGCACTAGTTATGTCGCGACATGGAGAGCCAAGACCTCAGCACTGTTCAAACACCCAGTAATCAACCTCAGGCAGACGTTTACCTCTAACTACGCCTATCACAAACGTTCCAGCGGGGCTGCATACAGAAACGGCAGATGGTATAGGGGATGTGAGACTGAATCAACTGCATGAAAACCTCACGTGCACAACCGCACTTCTGACCAGCCAGTCTCATCAAGACTTTCGAACGGCTTGCAACTGAATCTCGTAGCTCCCAGGCGTCACAGGCCCACGACAAATCATGAACCAACCAGACACCCAAGTAGCGAACTTGTGGTGCACTACAATCCGATAACCATCGATCAACAACTGTATTGTTTTTGGCCTCCCTCTGCTGAAGATCAATCACCACGTGTGACTCCTCCTCTGATATCTCCATTCCACGGTTCTAATACAGGATTCCGCCAACCACAAAAACTCTTGCAGGACATATACCAGCTCAGCCACATCGTAAGCGTATGCAACGATATTACAGAAAGGTTCCACCAGATGAGTCGCCTTATTCAGACACAGTGCAAACAAGTGTGGGCTGATATACAGCAGCCTTGAAGCAGATCACGATAGGCACACTTCAGCAAGGAGTATTATCGTCCTGCCCTCCTAACAAACTCTCTCTCCGCTAACAGAGCACCAAAGACCTGCACAACCTTACTACCAATTCCCATTGTCACAAGCCATCAAGGACTAAGGAATGCAAAAAAATGTCATAAGCGGCTTTAATATCTAGACACACGCTAGTGTGTCGCGCCAAGTTAGGCAACAAACATCACATTAATTCAATTGTCGAGGTTGTAACAATGGTTGTAACGACGCCATTGCGTCAGTGTCTTATATCTTGAAGCATAGTTGGGCAAATTTTAGGTACTTGGGGAAAAATAATAATGCGGTACAAAAGCTTAAATTGTGTTGAAGTCGAGAGCAATGACCCACCTGACAAAAATTAACTCGTGTTTGAATTCCAGCTATGCTGCTTTCAATGCAAATTCTGCCCCTCAATAACGTTGAAAATGTGTTACTAACTAGCTAGCTAGCTAGTCCGCTCATCCCCATGTTAAATCCCATAGGGTGATTATACATCGATTCCCAGATAACGGGAAGGTTCCAGCCATGAAATTGGACGAATGGGTGCACTACAATACGAACTGCGTTCCTTTTATGGTTTGGAGCCTTGGGGAGTAACAGGGATGGCGTGGCAGGGCGCGTAAGTCCGAAAATATTGTTATAACCATTGTTAGTATTGTCGGCATCGTCCGAAAGTAGCAATGTTCTAGTTTTCATTTAACCTTCGAATTATTAAGCGGTGCGATTAACTTGGCGAATGTTTTGGTGTGTTGGTATCACTCCTTTGAAGGGCAACCATTCGGAACTTGGCGGCCCCTTTTACCAGTTTTGGTTTTTGATATGATCTAAGGAGATAGCTAGCACCACCAGCCCCTTTAACCACGCGTCTTGGATTCCTGACTCCAAAAACAACACTGCGTCCTGAGCACTCCGTCCAACACGAAAACCGAACTGTGCATCATGCAAGCATCCCCTACTGTAGCTTTTTGACGTGCACCCAGCGTTAGCCATGGCGCCAGAAGGAGAGAGGGTCAATTTTGCTAGGTAAATCCTATCGGAAATACTAGGTTCTTTTACATGCCACAATCGACATGAGCACGAGACATCACAGGGCCCTTCTCTGCCCGAAAATGCCAGGGGTGGCTGAGGCCGGATTCGAACCCGGGACCTCTGGCTCTGGAGACGGTCAAAGCATCCCCTACTGTCTAGGGCCTACTGATGCAGTCTGCCTGCCCACTACTCGCTCAAAGACCCTTGCAACACAGGATTACAATGCTATTGGTCAGTAATTATTCAACTGGGACTTATTCCCTGCTATTAATACTGGCAACAAGATAGCAAATTTCTACTACCACCCTAAGGACAAACGTATCTAGTACTCAGCTAATGCGAAAACCTAACAGCAAGAATTATATTATGGTATGAAAAAAATCTTTCATTACTTAATAAAAATTATACGAGCCGTAGCTCCGCCCCCCACCCCCCAGGCAAGTTAGACAATTTTTGCTGCACGTTGAAAGTTGCTGATAGCAAAACTTGACTCAAGTGTGACAATTCTGACTTCTTGTCCTGCCCTTTGAGGAAAGCCAAAACTGTTGAGAGTACGTTAAAAAGTACTTTTTGATTCTTGGAACTATGTAACTAAAATTGTGAATGCTACATGTATGGTTTAGTTAAATTGTCCGGGTTTCGGATATTCATCTTCCTGTAGGAAAGGAAGGTCATGGAGTATAAGGATTGTATTTCGTCTACCTTGTAACTCCTAACGTTAGTTTATGTCGAAGGAAAAAATATTTGAAACTATACTGAAGCCCATGATACGCACGGGTGGTGTTGGGAGCACCGTTTGCAACATTGGTACGGTTTGGTCGCTCCATGTTTCACTGAACTAAGTTTCTTCAATCAAAAGTTTGCGTACACTGGCTAACAAACTCTAATTATCGTTCACTTCCCTCTCAGTCAGCGCATCACCCTTCAATCATCGCTCCGTTGGTAAATATCTGCAATGAAGCTGGAATTGTTTTAAAAATAAACAAACAAAAATAATCCTCAAAGTAATGTAATTTTTTTCAGTGTTTTTTGCATACACTGGCTAACGTAGGAAGCTGTAACACGGGAGCGTATGGCGTGTTTCGCATCGTGTGGCCTGACTAAAATTGTAAAGACAATTTTTCTTTTTTTTTTCTGTTTCTTTGAGCAAAATAAAAATTACGTGAAAACTTAAATTCAAATTCAACATTTGTAAAACGTGTAGCAACCTAAACTCAAATTATACAAGAATTTCATAAAGAAATACATAAACTGCTTATGCAGAAAATCGCAACATTATTATTTTCATAGACGAAACACAAAGCTCTCTATTGGGCTAAAGTTTTACATTAGGCACATACTCGATATCCTTACGATATTGATTCCAAATGGCTCCAACACTTTCCTAAATACAGAGACAGTTGGTTTTAGAGCGCGGAAATGTGGGTTAAAAAGACTTAAAACCGTAGATTTGTAGCGCCACAATCCGTACGTCTAAACGGTGCCCTGCGTTCGCTCGCAGGGCCGGCAGGGCACCTTATATTTTTTTTCGTAAACAGTTCCGATAGGCGGGTTGTTATTGTCAGTTTCGTGTGGTTTCGTGTGGATTTGCTGTTATTGTCAGTTAGGTTAGGTTAGATAAGTTTGGGGTTTGGCATTTCATATTGAGGTAGTTAACTGGTTGGGGTTTGGCATTTCATACTGGGGCAGTTAATTTGTTAGGTTATGTTAATGATGATTTAACGAGTTTCCGCAATTTGGGATCAATTTGTAGTGCCTTCCGTAAAAATGAAAGGTAGGCTTTTTTTCTCTTTTGTCGAATTTCCGGCCATGTACGTAAAGGGAACATGGGAAGAAAACGGGCTCTCGTCCGATTTTTTTTTCTAATGGATTAAGAATTACTCGCTGAGTAATGTTTTCCTCTTCCATTTTGGGGCAAACGCACCGTTTGGTCGTGGTGAAGGTCCAAAGTTAGCACCGCGCCGTACCGGAAGGCATGAAACTGGGCGAAAGTCCGACAAGTGAAATGCCAAACCCCAACCAGTTCATTACCTCAAGTGAAATGCCGAAGCCGGTTCCTAACCTAACCAACCGACAATAACAACAAAACCACACGAAACTGACAATAACAACCTACTTATCTGAACTGTTTACGGGGACAAAATATCAGCTGAGAACATGGGAAGAAAACGGCCTCTCGTCCGTCAGCGCAAAGAGTCCAGCTTTCATTAATTTCTGACGGCCAAACGAAGCCTTTGCCCAAAAAATGTTATGGGAAAATATTGTTCAGTTGATCAATTTACGTCATTCTAGCCCAACGAGAGATCAACCGGCGAAGAGCCCTTATTCTTCCCTTAACCGCGTAAAGTAAGCTTGTTCCCTCTATTGTTTATTTCACTATCGAAAGTGATCGTGGAATGAATTTATAATTCTGCCTTTATTGTGTAGCACTGCCCTTGCCTTCTAAATCCGTTAGCTACGCACCTGCACTATCCCGTTACCGCACACGTTTGTCGAATTGATACTACAAAAACGGTTACACTAAATAATCGATTGTACAATAATTACCTGATTAGCACGAGCAACATAACTACCCGAATTGCCAATACGTATAGAATACTGGGACAGCCTTCCCGGCGAACCGTAAAGTAGCCGCCATTTTTTTTTCAGTGGTTCGTCAATAGCCCAACAGAATAGAATTCCGTTTTCCGTGCATGTTGTCAAAACCTGAAATAAGCTGGGCCAGTTCCGGTTCAACTTTGTTTTCGTACAGAAACATAATTGGCAGAAATTTTTAGTCAAGGACCTACAACCCTTCATATGCAAACGATTTAACCATAAACTCTTCAATAACAACGCCTACAATTTGCTGGCACGTCTTCTAATCGAAATCATGATAAATCGACTAATATTTCAGTCACTTCCGGCCTGACGCTAAACGTGATAAACATGACGCATTCAAATAAACGACTGGAGTTGGACGTGACGTGATTAAACAATAGCTAACGACGCAACGCCCTTTTTCTCCCCAACTGTATTTCAATAACTGCTTTATGCATTATATGCATAAGCGGTTAAAAAAACTAGATTAAAGTTCAAAAGGGAAATTAAAAATGAAAGTTAAAATTAAAAATACTAGTGAACCTAGACTTGAACTAGTAAAAATACTAGTGAACGAAGAACTTAGAATAGGATAACTATAACCCGTAAATGTCCGGTGGAAGTGATCAAAAGGCGTGTGTAAGCCTATGAAGTGTTCAGGACCTGAACTTAGGACCAGACGCTTCTATCCCAGTTGGCCTTAAGTGCCCCAACACGAATATTACGTACTGAATCGGATGTGCGCGCGTGCGGCGTGTTGGTTTTTGTTGATGGTGTTTATTTGGTTGTTTCGTTGTAGAGCTTTCAGTGAATAGTGTACTTTTTTAGTTCGTTTGTTTTGTTATTGCTGCATTGTTCCCGGTGTGTAAGCCACTGCCAGACGAAATTGGCAACTCCCAAGTGCGTGCAAAATTGGGTTGTTTTCTTTTTTTCTGTTTGTTTTCAGGTATGATAATTTGATTACGGGATGGTGGGTGTTGAATCAAGATGCAGATAGTTTGTAAATTAATTCTGGCTCGATATACTGTAATTCTTTGTATAAAACGTTAGTATTTTCCAGGTCTGTAGTGTTCCCTGCGTTTATCCTGAGTTAAACCAAGGAGTTAGATTTATGGCGTTTGCTTTAAATTTTATTTCTGGGATGACTCTCTTTTGTTCAAATTCTGTTTCGTGGCTCCAATATGGGTATAGCACTGCTAGATTGCATGCAAGAAATTTAATACACACTTTTGCTTGTTTTGTTCTGTACGAGCATCCGATCGCTTGGCTTTACACACTTAAACAATGCCTGAAAACCAATCGAAAATGTTGTCATCAAATTGAATGAATGAGTGAACGCTTTGTTGCCACAAGCAACGGGTCAAGGAAGGGCCACAAAGTGACCACTAACACCCAGCCCACAACAGAAAACACATACAAATAAAAACTAGCTCCTTGCATGGAACAAATTCCTTGTATGGAGCAATCTAGCAATGATACGTGAAGCAGAATTTGAACAAAAGAATCCAACTCCTTGTTCAACAGATGATAAGGAAATGTTGAAGATGACGCACGAAGCGGTGATTCGGATCACAAACGTCAGCCGGATCACGTTTTCGGACGGACAGGTTTTCGTCGTCCGGACAAGTTTTTGGTTGGGTTTCTGGTGTTATGTGCTTAGCCGCAGCGAGCGCGGTAGCGCGAGCGAGGTACGTAATTTGTAAATATATGAATAATTGAAACCTAAGTTACCATCGCATTGTTTGAATGAGCGACTACTCTCTCCTGGTGACTCTTGGCTGGAATAATGGCGGACCGCTTCATAAAGGGGACACAGCCGGGAACACAATATATTTACAACAACACATACCGATTAACGAAAAACCTGATTGTTATGCTAAGGTAAAAATTTACATGCTCCGCCCGTCTTCTTCAACATCAGTGATGATAAATACAGGGAACTCTCCAGACCTGGATATTTACTAAAGTTTATTTAAAGAAGTACAATATCGAGATAGAATTTATTTATAAACTATTAATTTAGTATCTTGACCCAACCACCTCCAGTCCATACACTTGGCTGAAAATAAACAATTAAAAGAAAACAACCCAATTTTCTCCTACTGTTAGTCCTTCGTAACTGGCTTAGGTTCACTATTAGTTTTAATGTTTACTTTTATTTTAAATTTATGTTTTATTTTATTAATTTTACTTTAACTTTTAGCTGGTTTTCAAAATTTTGTTTTGGTTGTTTCATGTTTTTGCCGGTTTTTTTGTGTGTTTCCTATGACCATGAGTTAAATTAAGAGTTTGTTCACATGAAACTTTTATACAATTTTACTACCACTTAAAGGTACATGCATCCATGTTGGGTTTCCTGTATGACTCAGTTTTGCGACACTAGTTCAAACGTATGTAAATGTTACCAACACAGTCATTTTCTTGTTTTTTTTCTTTCGTGCGAGATGATTTTGCGACATTAACTCTAACTTGTTGTAAATGTTGCAAACGCTATTCTCAGCGGGTCGCACGGCATATCGGAAGGATTTATGCCGCTTTAAAGATTGTACGCTTTTTTTTCTTTCCTGTGGCTTGATTACGCTATGCAAAACAGAACTCTCCGAAACGGCACCACCGATGAGTATTATGTATCGTCCTATAGCTCTTACTTTCACAGCTTAGTTAGCGACCCTCAACTCCATCTGAATTTGGTTGGTTTAGGGCAAGATTGGTGGAACGATAGTATATAGTAAGATTGGTCAATCCCAGATCATTACGTGACGTCACAGGAGGCACGCACATACTGGAGCATTTCCGGTTTGTCATGAGCGCATGTGCGTAAGCTGTTGAGCTGTATTGTGACGTCTGCGGGGGCAGCAAAATCAGCAGCCATTGGGAAAACAATATGCAAAAAGCTCGGAATGGATCCCCCCCCCCCCCTGGTTTAAGGAGAGAAAACGTTTCAAAAGCATCTGACCGACTAAAAACACTCTCAATCTACAACTTTAACCGAGGACGAATTTCCTGAATGTTGAGTCTTTGTGAAACGTACTTCAATGAACTCAGTTGTTAGGATTCCCCTTTCCACTCATTTTTTGTTTGTTTTGTTGGTGGGGGGGGGGGGAAGTAAGTAGGTAGGGGAGCATTATGGAGATAACCGAATAGTGTGAAATTCTAAGTAAAATGTACAACCGCTTATGCCTTACTAAAACAAGGAAGTTATAAGTACACCTTTAGCTAAAGTCATGCAAGGGAGTATACAGTATACTCTGAAGACGATGTGTACTGAAAGTATGAATGTATACCTTCGCAGCCGCCATACGAGTTGTGTACTGGCAGTACACAGACTGTACAGCGACAGTACACATTTTCGTCACAGTTTGTGTACCACCAGTACACAAATTGTGTGCTCTTAGTACACTGTTCGTGTGGAGGCTGAACAGGTACACATTGAGGTGTACTGTCAGTAAACATCGTCTTCACAGTGTACGTCGTATTTACTCACTTACGTGTTCTATCCAGTGATGCGGCCTGAATTCGATTACTTTTACATTATTTTCGCTGTCGACTTATTTCCATAAATCCATAAATCACTTACGCCGCTTTGGTCGATTGATTTCCCCTTACCAAAACATTTGACTCAAATTTTGCCCGTTTGGTTTCGTAAATTATGACGATTTTCTGTTATACTTGCTGGTTTTATTTATTTATTTATTT
>JAHWFP010058613.1:0-10401 GCA_023313725.1 Lithobius niger
GCCGATACTCTTGTTAAAGCTGAAAAACTAGAACAAACCCTAACTCATGCTTAACTACGAGATGTGATGGTCAGTTGCTTGTTCTGTAGCATAATAATGAAATAATAATAATAACAATAATTTATTACATTCCAAGGTATTCACAATAAATAGATTTACAGGGTAGTTCACGAGACTAAAGTCTGTATGTGACTGTAAAAAGATGTTAAAAACAACATAAAACGCAGAAAGAATACATATACATTTATATATTAGCTGCATAATTCAATCATAAGTAATATTAAAATTAGTATAGAACTACATAAAATTGATGAACTTGTTAAAATCCATTCTTTAATTAGTTTATTCATTTTTACTCTAGTTTTTTTGATGCATCGTAAGTCCACGGGTAGTAACTTGAAGGTGTGAGGTAGAATGTAATGTTGACCTCACTTGCCATATTTGTTTCTCAGGAATGGGACTTTTAGCCAGTATGTTGTTTTACGACTGGATCTGTTTTTTTTCTTCTTCTATTTTATATCTGGACGTAAAATATTTCTTCTTTATTATGCAGTTCAGAACCAATTGCTTACAAGTCTAAATTTTAAATCTTTGATA
This sequence comes from Lithobius niger, assembly GCA_023313725.1. Taxonomy (NCBI): domain Eukaryota; kingdom Metazoa; phylum Arthropoda; class Chilopoda; order Lithobiomorpha; family Lithobiidae; genus Lithobius; species Lithobius niger. Next base: position 598 of record JAHWFP010058613.1, read on the forward strand.
AATATCAGTTGAAGTTTTCCATTTGTGGGGGGGCAAAGAGTGCTTTCACTGCTTTATTTTGAATTTTTTGCAAGTTACTCAATCCTTAGTCAATCTGTAAATACAGCAGCCGTACATTATAATAACAACAATAGTTGTTACAAAATTCATAATTTTAAAATCAAACTTTAACTCGGGTTTAACTCTATAGCTACATAGTCTGTCAATTTCTTATCAGTAACACTAGAGACTAATGTAAGCTGAAAGAAGAACGAAAATGTCAAGCACCATTCGGAAATGTGCCAATTGGGGGAATCATACTAAGAAAGTAAATAATTTTTTTTTATTTCGTTTTCATACGTGCTGAATTACTTTTACAGTATCAATAAATTGGAACTGTCAACCAAACATGTATCATTCTAGTGTTAATAACTTCGAAATTTTAGTATAGTCTTGTATAAAGTAATAATTTATGATAATAAAGATATGCGTATATCAATTTAATTTTTAGAATTTTGTATTGCTGGTATACTTTATATGTTAGTTGGTTACTCTTTTCATAGAACACTTTCAGCATATCATTATTAAAGTCGGTAGAGCAAAGGGTTTTGGTGCAGAGCCGTTTGAAGGAGTAGGGAATGGTTAGAGATCGACCAAATAGAGTTTTCAACTCTTGAACTTTGGGAAATGGTCTTTGCATTGGGAAATTGATTATAGATTGATTATTTACAAATGCACATCGTGAATTTACTACTGCCAGTAGTTGACCAACATACTTCACAAACATTCCTTTAAAGCCTAAAAGCTGACAATTATGCCTAAAATCTAAAACTAAGCCTAAAAGCTATACACACGTTTAACTAACAATTGTAGTGGTTACTACTTTCAGATTATATAATATAGAGTGCTGTTGCAGTGCGTGATAAAGGTGTGCGCCTCAACACTTTCGAAAGTAGCGGAAGTGTACAGAAGACAGGTTGCGACTAGGTATTCGCAACAGCAGCCTGTTTTCTTTTACACATATTTTATGATTGTACAATTTTAATTGTAGGCCTACCATATTGATTGTCTTGCCTTAATGTACAATTGATGCATTGTTAAATTGGGCATGTAAATTTTAATTTAGGCTACGTGTAAGTGTGCACAATGTACACATCCTTGTCCTTGTGCATGTTTTCGCCCACATGAAATTGCTCCATTCATTCGAATTTAAAAAAAAAACACACAAAATTTATAATGGCATTAAAAATTTACAGTATTATGTGTTCGATACGTTCTTTGCAAGCCAACAAAATCTGTCAATAATCTAAGGCAGATTGACGTAACAAGTATAAAATTCCGACCTACATTTTTATGGTTGAGGGTCTAAACCTTAAAAGAGAACCAATTTTTTTTTTACCGTTCTTGTACATGGTGAACTTCGTAAGTTCAGGAAGATTGCTAAAAATTGTTGGTATGGCAAATTGTCCGCGTGTTTTACCATCAGAGTTTCTGCAAGTTAAAACTTTCTACCAAACACATGCCGTTGTACAACGTCTATTTTTCAGAATTTTTTTTTAACAACAACGTTAATTATAACAAGAATAAACCCAAAAGTAGTTGAATCCAGTGGTCTACGTCAACCAACGAATGATCAAACCTACTACAATTATTCTCCTACATAAACCACAATTTTGACCTAACTTTAAAATTGGTTTACCAAACCCAAGAATTGGAAGGATATCCATTTTCATTCTAAGTATACAATACTGAAAACTAAAGGAGTTGTCTGCTAGAATTATGGAACAATATCGTTTTTTTCAAAAGAAGGTAAAATTGGTATTGTAGGCGGCGTAACGGTAATAAGGTAGAATGTATAGGCTACAAAACAATATAAGACCAATCACCGATGAAATCCAACCATAAAGTAAACCAACTGCCAACATAAACTAAAACTTATCCGCATGCCAATAATTAGAATAATGTGGCTTTTTTTTTTATTACGATCTACAATGCTAAAACTAAACCCTAGTATAGGCAAACTTCCTGACGGTGTATTTTTCGAATGACGTTCGTTCTTCACCATTCAAAGAGTCTGGTAGTAATATTGCTGTAAATCGGTTTCAATTTCAAAACCAAAATTGTTTTCATTTATCATAAAAAAAAAAATAAACGAAAGATTTGGGGGCCCCATCACCGAACCGGTTTTATTTTCACCTCCCTCTTTTATGGCTGCAGATCTGAAGAGGTTTACACGCCCCGCCGTTGCCTCCGTAAACCATTGCTCCAAAATTCCCTTATTGAATATCACTTTCCTCCACGCTTCTATTATACGCTGATAGAAAATCGAGTGATTTTACACCTTTTATCGCTCCTATTTATTTTTAGTGATGTAAAAATTTCCATTTTTTCCTTAAAGTTAAAGAAATGAAAAACGGCACTAAAGGAAACCCAAACAAGGCTTCCTTTATATGCTGAAACCTTTGTATTATTTTTTACGACCTCTGCTAGCGAGTCCTTACAGCATTACTCAGTAATCGTACTAGGAATATGCTCAGATTCCGTCGAAAAATGACCACAGGGCAGTGTGACGTCATTTCTTTACCTGCGAATCGAACACGCACTCAACATGGTGGCTGCTGCTAAATCGTCTCTAGCCACCTTAAATAAATAAATAAATTGTGCGTAGGCAATATGACGGCGAAGGGTCAGTTTGACCACTAACACACCACCCTAGCTGAAAGATAAATGTATGGGTTTAAAAAAAAGGCATTTTCGCACACTCAGAGGAAAGGAAGAATCACTACAATCTGGCATATATTGACAGGTCACGCTTCCAGGTCTCCCTCCTAAAGGTATAGCCAAAGATCCAGCCTGGACAATATTTTCTGACAAGGCATTCCAAATGTCGACCACACCCAAGCTTTTCCCCTAGAGTTATTGACAATATAGTTTTTTTTTTCAAAAGAAGGTAAAATTAGGTATTGTAGGCGCGTAACGGTAATAATGTATAACTGTTACGCTATACATTATGAATGGAGCGATGAAATCCAACTTTTTTTTTTTATAAATTTATTAAAGAAAGAAGGATGCCACGAAGTGAACAAACACTTATTTGTGTCAACATTACATTACATATACAGTCAACAAAATACACTTTTATAGCAATTGCAAAAGTCAATATATATGATCACTAACAATGGGTATTTGCATAATTTGGCAAGTCTCCTTCACATTACCTTGTTGCCCTCTTTGTCATAAACAATCGTTTAGTAGTTTTTAAACTCTCTTTTTACACTTTTAAAACTTTTTCAACAGATTAACCCTGAAGCAAAACTCCTCAACCTTATCTTACTCCCCATCAATATTATTAATCCAATAGTTTTTCATTTTTTGCTTAAGATCTTTATACCCTTTAATTATTTTTAATGTATTTGGCAAATTATTGACGTTTTTCTCAGAAGTGTATTCAGTAGTCATTTTTCCGTATTTATGAGACCATAAAGGTAGGTTTTTCTATGTTTAGATTTAGCCTTTTGATTTTGAAGTTGATTTTTTAATGGAAAAAAATTTCTTATTGTTATCATATAATTGCATAGATTTTTTACATTAAGTATTTTATGTGTTTTTCTTATTTCCTTCACGATATTATTCTGAAACAATACTTTTAGTGCTTTATTCTGTAATTTTTGTAATATATTTAACATGTTATTGCTAGCATTACAGTAAATTTCGCAGGCATACAGCAAATTTGCTTCAATCCACGCTGTATAAAGTAGTTTTTTATTTCTACCGTTTACTGCATTTCTTATTTGATGTAACTTAGGCATTAGCTTTTTAATTTTTGTAAAAATGTTGTCTACATTATCTTCATGTTTCCATTTATTGTCAATCCAGTATCCCAAGTATTTAATCTTACTTTCTTTCTTCTTTTTTTTTATATATATTTTTATATTATCAGCATACATTTTTATTTTTACATCCTGGCCTAATTTCTTTGCGCCTGTAGAAATGTCCATATTTATTGTTTTCTCCTCATTGATAAAGACCTGGTTTCTCCAACACCATTCTTGTATTTTGTCAAATTCCAGTTGAAGTGTACCCATAGTTTGTAAATAATTATCTCCAGAACAAAAAAGACAAACATCATCTGCGAACAAAATAATATTTTCGGTTAATCTTTCAATATCATTTATGTATAATAAGAAGAGAATTGGTCCTAATATTGATACTTGTGGCACACCATCATTATTTGGGATTTCTTTGCTTATGCCTTTATCAACTTTGGTTACACATCTTCTATTTTCAAGGTAATTTTTAATAATATTATTTATTTTGCCTCTTAGACCCAGTTTTTTCATTTTTTTCAATCAGAATATGTCTGTTTATAGAGTCAAATGCTTTTTGAAGATCAATAAAAATGCAACCAAAAAATTCATTCTTATTAAGTGCTAAGGCAATCTTGTCATTTAAAAATTTTACTGCTTCAGTTGTTCCTTTTCCCTTTTGAAATCCGTATTGTTTTTTTTTGTAATAATCGAGAATTTATTTACAAAGACAGAAATTTGATCAGCAAAAAACTTTTCACATATTTTATTAATTGCAGGCAAAATTGAAATTGGTCTGTAGTTATCGTAATCATTTTTTTTTTCCTTTTTTGTAAATGGGTCTGATTTGTTGAATTTTTAGTTTATCAGGCCAACACTCCGTTTCAATTATTTTATCAATTAATATCTCCAAGAAGACTGCACTGTTATTTTTTTGTATCAATTATGTTTTTTAATATAATTTCATCTGCACTAATTAATTGCACCAGTATCTCTTATTTCTTGCAGTATTTTTAATATAGTGTGTTTATCAGGTTTCTCAACCCACACAGTTTTATTAATTTCCTTATTACCAAAATCAGTAAAATTATTTCCCAGTGAAAAATTCCTTATAACGTAAACGTAAAAACTATAACGTAAACCAACTGCTAACATAAACTAAAACTTATCTGCATGCAAAGAATTAGAATAATGTGGCTTTTTTAAATTACGATCTACAATGCTAAAACAAAACCCTAATATACGCACGTACACTTATAATCCCAATTTAATTGCGCTGTCCTATCACTTCCTTGTCCCATCACTTCCCCTGACTTCAAAAAACTGATCCAGTTCAAGATCATTAAAGTTGCTTGTGTAAGAAGAGTGATGGTTACACAGGACGGACAGCCAAATGGGCTCGATAAGTATTAAATAAGTACAGATGCAAACCTATTTACGTTGGCATTTGGACTGAAATGTCAGCCTGCCTAAGTGGGGATTTGAACCCAAAGGCTGAAGTCCTACTTCGTCTCAGAGCTATTATGAAGAATAGCCAGTAAAAGCGAATGAAAAGTTGCTAGTAAAATGTCCATCTCCACAAGGCAGAACTTGCTGGAACGTGTTAGAACCGACTGAACCATAATAATTTAAATATTTTAAAACTAGAGGGGACTTCGATGTGTTTGCTGGTGCCTATGTGTATGTGAGCAATTTCAGGCTTCTCCTTTGCAACATTCTTCAAGTGCTTTTTCAAGTTTAATTACAGTGTAAGGAGCAGTCACTTGAGTAAAAAGAAAAATTACGCAGCTAAAATTTTAACAATCATACACGTGACAACCTGGTAGCTGACAGAGGAGTGCGACTCTCGTGCTGGATTTTACGATTTATTTTGTGATTCTTTATTTTTTTACGTTTTTTTTTTATATTTCTTGCCACAAAGGTACGACTCCATTGAAAACCATTTCTGCTAGTCAGTTGGAAAAAAATATTATTCACAATGACAACTGCTTGAAAAATCAGCATAATATCCTTTATCGTCAGGAGAATAGAGGCGGATGCTGCATCTTTGAAGTGTGCCTGATTGTGCCATGGCCTACCTAGTCCACGTGATATTATTGACAGCTTTTGTTAGCATGAAAAAAAAAATACACCTACGAGTCGGGCAGTTCTTCCTTGCTGTTCTATAGATGGTTTGCACTAAAACCATATCACGGAGCCAAAAAAGACATCAACAAGGCACTGAACATTTCACAATGGTTCCTCAATGGGAATTTGAAGTGGTGTGTGCTGTGCCTTTAGGAGGTCTTAAACTTCAGCTATTGCTCAAGGAAAAGGTTGTTTCTGCCGTGGATTTATTTATTTGACTTGGTCTCAAAGTAGCTTTACAGCCAGCCGCCTCAAGAGTAAAGCCATATACACACTTTACGCCGTCAAGCTATACGTACACAAGCTGCCTTGCCAATACAGACTCAAAATGCTCTTAGGCGTGAATTGCAAATCTAGGAAATGGAAAATGGCCTACCGGATTTTATAGGTTAAAAGCGGCCTTTTGGCGAAATAAAATACCTAATTTGCGCCTCTATATATCTGACACTCGCATACAATAGCACTCTGCGTGCGCTAAAACCCGAACCATTTGGGGCAGGAATTTTATGCCTCTTACCACGCCGTTATAAAACATTTTAGGAACTTTTACAAAGCTTTTTACTACAGTGGAAAAGTAAAACAGTAACTTTTAGAGTGCAACATTTTAGGCTCTGATATGTTTTATGCAATTTGAGCCATTCTGCAAAACCGCCAGTGGTGTGCGTAATTCATGTGGACGTACCTGTAGTGAGATTTTTCGACGACTGTGCCCAATAACTTTTTTGGATTTAATACCTGCTTCCTAACTATTAATATGTTAGCTGTCTATAAATAGCAATACCTAGTTCTATAGGACTTTGAATTACTTGAATTCGTACCATGTAAAGGAAAAATCGTAAGGACTAAGTCTCGAACTCGCTCCAGGCTGACTATCGAGGCTTCATGATGCACGAGACAGCCACTTTAACTTTAGATCATAACTGCAACAATAACGAAATATTTGGGATTATTCAGCCAAGGTGTTGCCGTCTTAAAATGAGAGACCTTGAACCGGCAAGCCAATATATTTCGTGGCCTTTAGTACGTCAACTGTAAAAAAAATGCCCTCCCCTTCCCCCCCAAACATAATTTGAGGAGGTAACTTTGGAATAAATACTCCCAAAAGTACTTGTGAAGTTGCTGCGGAGCCAGTCACTTCGTGTTTAATAACAATCTCAGCAATTGTTTTAACATTTCTTCCTGTTACAGTGGTTTGTTATCCGAGTACAAATGTCAGGTTCAACTCTTATCAACTTGTAATACATACAGAATTAACATTGCAATTTTTTTTTAATTTTACTGGAGTGTAATAGCGAAGTTATATTTAAAAAAAAAATCGTAACAAGTATTGAGGATACTGCAGCTGTAAATTTAATTTAGAAATGTACAGGTTTCGACAAAGATTCTCATCTCCTTCAGCACGCTGCTAAAAAAATCGACTACGTATAAATTCACTATCTACATCATTAAAAACGCACGATATACGTGCGTGTATCTCTACTTCTCTTTCATACAAAGATGAGAGTAACGCCAAATAAAAGATTATTAAATTACGCTTTGGATATTATTACCGCTGTAACTAGATTTGTTTTACCCTTAAATACACGAATAACAGCTCTGAAAATGGTGCACGATAACAAAGTTTGATCAGGCAAACTAATCTGAAAAAAAATTGAATCGCAAAAAAAAAAAACCGTAAAGGGGTGACGGATTTCATTTCATACTAAGGGTTACCAAAACGACGCACAGATATCAAAACTGGGCTTGGCTTCAACTGGTTAGACTAGCATGCATGTTTTAAAAGGATGTCAAACATCCGCGTTTCAGAAGGAAGATAAGTGGGCTGAGCGAGCACAGCGAACGTTTCCACGTGTACGGAATCTTTTCACTTCCTTTCTCGCTTTGCTTGCTCAATCGTTCATTTGGCTTCGTAAGGGCCAAAATAAAAGATAAACAGAGCAGATAAATGAAAACATAAACAAGCAAACAAACAAACAAACAAACAAATCGTTTGTTTTCAGTGATGTGGATGTAATTCAGACGTGCTGATTAACGTGGTGAATGAACTTTGAACAATTGTTGCACAGCTTGCATCTAACACATCATCATGTCGATTTTGCAACAATCTGAGGATCAAAGAAACTAAACCATGCGCAATGGCTATTTGCCGTGACGTCACCATGAGTTAGCCAATGACGAACGAGAACAACGGCTGTTTGGCCGTCTGATTGGACTAGCCCAGTCACGTGATATGCACATCACAGCAAACAGCCATGGCGCGTGGTGTAGATGAAGCATGGATCGGCGCCAATGGAATAGACGAAGCGAACGATGTCGCTAGTTAACAGTGTAATATCGCCTAATGAAATGTCGGAGAACCTAGAGCATTTTTTTTTAATTGCAATTAACAAAAAATTAAACTAAGAAAATGTACTAAACTTGACGTCATTATTAATTTAGTTTTTTAACAATTAGCTGCACAATTAAAACTTTTAATTTTATACTGTTATTGTGAAATTATACCTTGTACTTATTGATTTTATACTTTTATCATTCTGAAGAAAGCCAAGATATTAATATTACTTTTTTTTTACAATTATAACTGAAGCTACGGATTTAGTTCTAGACCCAGTAGAATTTATTTTGATCAATCTTGCTTGTCCTGCATGGAGATTTATAAGTCTAAAGGAAATTGATCAAAATTTCAGTTACCGCTCAATTTTCCTCATGAAAAGTAATAGTTCTTTAATTTTAGATAACAATAAATTTTATATTGTGAATAGGAAATTTGTACCTTCTACGTAGTTGATGTTAAAGTTTTTAGTTGTACCAAAAATTTTAAATTTGTTATTTAAATTTGCAACTGCAAGTTTTCTTAAGAAGTGATGTTTTATTAGGTTTTTTTTTATCAGTCTTACCCGCCTTGCATGCAGACTAAAATCTAATGGAGTTTAATCATAACTTCAATTTTCTCAACAACAAGTTCAATTCTTTGAAAGGCTCGTCTAGACAGTCATGCAGGTATGCAGTTTTCACATCACGTAAAAACTTCTTTTCACGTAACTTCTTATTTTGACAAAAACACGATGCACGTTCTCAGAAACATGGAATTCAAAACCTATTTGACTTTATTTGTTTGTGGTCATATTGGAAAGAGAAGCATCACGCAACAAGGTGCGCACGAACGCACAAGATAAACACCCTATTTCTTTCGGTGTTGGATCAATGTTCTTTTTTTTTTATTATCTTTATTTTTTGGTTGTTCGTGATGGTAAAAGTCTTTTTGTGGTCTAGCGTGATAAAAAAAAAAAGAGAGAAAGAAATGGCCTTACTTGTCTCGGGGCATAAAACTGCGAGGAGGGAAACAAAAACTACAATTTAGCTGTCGTGCTTCATCTGTAAAATACTGAAAATCAATAATGCCCTCCAGACTCGTTCACGAAATGGTGTGTAACTCTGCTGTAAGCTATGACTAACAATGCACCTGCCCGAAAAGAAATATTGCACAGTGCTTCTCCTAAGGCTTTAGTGTAGAAAGGGTGAAGATGAAATAAGCATCCAGAGAATTCAAAGAGTGAATTTCCATAATCACTGCGTAAATTGGAAGTAAGCCATCAGCAAAAAATATACACTAAAATAACGTAGTACAGTAAGTCACCTTTATGCACTACTGTGCAGTAAATTCAGTGTTTCTGCTAAGGCTGTAGTGTAGAAGGGGTGTAGATGAATTAAGCATCCAGAGAATTCAAAGAGAGAATTTCTATATTTGTTGCGTAATTACTATAGGCTTCAAAGTAATCTGCAACACCAATTCAATGTTTGTGCTAAGGTCGTAGCATAGAATGGTGAAGATGAAATAATTTCCAAACTGCTGCAGGCTTCAAAGTAATCCCTAACACCAATTCAACATTTC
>JAHWFP010058623.1:0-33440 GCA_023313725.1 Lithobius niger
AAACTCGTCCTTGATACCCAATGTAGCTTAGTACTCTTCCACAGTGTTCAGGTGTTACAACTGCTCACTGTCCTTACTCCCACTGCTCCAAGTTGTCCGTTGTTGAGTAAATCTAACACAGACTGGCCTCATGTAATTCCAATGCTGTGTGTACCTTGAGTAGTCCTACAACAGGGTACTGGGATTTTTTTGGTTTAAGACTTTAATGAGGGCCTTCACCTCACAAAGTTAATTCCAATCTAGTTTTAAAGCTAGAACAAAAATGTGCTAATTTTAAGCGTTCTCAAAAATTCATCCAGTGTCTCCCAGCTCAAAAACACTCGTCAATTTTCCTAAATACGAAGGCACGTTAGGCAACCTCAGGTTGAGAAAACCCCTCATTAAATTACATAAATTTGAGGAGCTTACAAACAAGCACATACATTCAAAGAAAACTAGATAGCTATTTCAAAACAAAATTTTCATGAATGTGGCTGAGTTAAGCATGGCATAAGGTGGCAACCAAATTTTAAATCAATTTCGTTGCCGGCATTTCTAATTATTTCAGAAGAGACACGAAAGTAATTCCGTTGAAAATGACACAGTTTGGGCCTGTAAAACGCTGCTATGAAATTTAGTTACTCACGACCTTCATATGAAGAATTCTCGTGGCATCGTCGAATACTCCCCTAATTGTCCCTTGTGCTAAATTACACCAGGACGGCCAGGCTTCCAAGCACACAAGAAGAGTTATCATGACCAAAATAGTAGAATTAACTAGGCCACATTACCGGACGAGAGCAGGCAGAAAGTCCGGGAAGAAACCACAACGTTACCCATGCGGCTCCATCATTCAATGCACAGCAGGGAAGTGTCAGGCTACACCCAGCCAAAGCTAACGACGGTAAAGGCGAAGGTGGTAATGGTAAAGTTTAGCGAATTGAATTGAATTGAATTTGTTTATCGTAGCCTCGGCACGAACAAATCTTATCACTTAACCTAACACTTAACATCTTAACATTTCCATGTCACCAAGCAACCATGCACAAACCATGCGCAAACAAGTCAACGTAATGTCGTACGTAACGCGGTGTCACAACGTTCTTGTACAAGTAGTTCTTTGATAAACCATTATACCGTATCAGTTTTTCTTGTTGAAATTCAACGCCAGTAGACTGCATTTACAACCAACTACCACTAACCCAGTGTGTACAAGCACTAACATTCCACTTTCAATCGTGGGCAGGGCTGATCCGGATTTGTCTTAGCTTCTGTCACTGCGCACAAGTATTTGCACCCTCCTAATTCTCTCGCTCGCCGATGTTTACTTCCGTCGCCCACTGTTTACAAATACTATCATCTTTAGAGTGTGTTCACAAAAAAAACTATAAAAACATGGGTACGCTGATTCTCCACAAAACTCAGTGTGTATGAGCATGAACCCTTAGCCACTGAGCGTAATCTAAACAGGAAACATAGGGGTCAATTAGCTTACAGTCGTACTGCCGTGGCCGTACAATAAGTTGCAACAGCCCGCAGTCTGGAGATGGAGCTTGGAGGTGGAGCTTGCCCCGGTGCAAGACAATAGGGCCTGAATTGATGGGGCCTCAGTGATCCATCCCTCAATCGCTGTCCTTTGACGTTTGTACTTTTTGCAGAAGAGGAGGAAATGTTCCGTGGTGGTCTGCACACCACACAATGAGCAGATGGCAGTTCCTACCCATCCCAACCTATGTTGATGTAACGGCAAGAGCAAATGACCAGTATGGAGCCATACAAGCTAACGAGTCATCCAGTTAGGTAGTCTAGGACAGAACTGTAACTACACTCTGGTTGTAGTGAGAACAGTATACGACCTGTAGGAGCTGCACGCCACTCCTCATTCCACTTGTGCATCGTCCAATTTCAGATGGCAGTATACCTGTCCCTGACGGATAGGACTAGTGAAACTTCGGTAGCACTACTGTCGGTAGCCTCTTTTGCCAATCTTTCAGCGAGCACATTCCCGTGGCAACTCGCATGACCCTTCACCCACTTGACTGCCACTTCAGATGTTCGAGTAGCATTCCATAACTTCCAGCAAACAGTGTAGACCAATGAGTCACTAACGCATATGGATGCTGCCGAATGCTGCAGTTTGCGCAGACTTGACAATGAATCAGTTACAATTGAGAACGATGGCAAAGCAAGATGCAGAGCAACATCTAAGGCTACAGAGATTGTCACTAACTTTGCATACCATGCTAGAGTCCACTGCACAAAGACGACGTTTCAAGCTGTACTTCAGCGGCGGGATCGTAACTCCCACTCCACCTTCCCTGGTGCTGCTAACATACGACGCATCGCAATACACATCGCAAGCAGTATAGCGTGAGTTAAACAGCCTAGCAAGTTGTGGGCACTAGGTCCATGGGCCTAATGGACGGACATACGCCACGTCAAAAAGTCGCAGTTGAGTAGCCTCCTGAACAAGGGCCACTCCCTTCCCCGTAAATCATAACAATTTTCGAGACCATTTACTCTCCTCACCGCAATCGGCATGTTTGAGACACCTCTGCACAGAACTATTAGCAGTTCGCACGCACAGTGATACAAGGGGGTTCACAGCTCTCAATCCAAGAGACTGAACAGGGGTAGACACAAAACTCTCGGTTACTATCCTGAGGCAATCGTTTAGAGACTTGAAGTGACTTAATGTGACGTGTGGATGTACAAAGAAACGGGAGGTGATAGTCCAGCATAGATCTGACAAGGGCGCGATATACCACCAAGAGAGCTCCCCTTCGGACCGTCTTGTGTTGCGCCAGGACCCTCAGGACAGAAGCTTGCGCCGGAACTCTTTCCCTAAGCTGCCGCACATGCACGTTCCATTCCAAACGCTGATCCAGAGTGACTACAAGATACTTAACCGTCGATTTAGAGGTTATTGTCGTACCCCTGACAATCAAGGAACGATGAACCACGATTAGCTAATGAACGAGAAAAGACAACAAGCTCTGTTTTGGCTGGGGCCAGCAACAGGACTCTTTCACCCAGACTAACAATGATGGTGTCTAGCGCAGTCTGCACATGCGCCAGGATGAACACCGGATCATCACCTCCGAACCACATAGCAACGCCATCGGCATAACAGACAATGTCTGCTGACATGCGCATTTCAACAAGAATGTCATTAATCGCAACACCATACAACGTACGGCTTAAGCAGCTTCCCTGAGACGGCCCTCAATCCGAAGTCGCCTCAGAAGCCGTTGATCTTCGTCACACACCAAAGCATGAATAACAGATCGGTAATTGCTTTAGTAAGCCTCCTCCCTACTCCCATATTGTACAGGAAGGCACAAACCCATTCAATACTAACTGTTTCGTATGCTGTGACGTAATAATGGATGTTCTAACTGGTGTTTGTTCAAATTCGTTTGTCGTTTTTTAAGTTTGTGAGCGAATGGCTTGGAGGCCTTAGCAGCTCAATAAAATATCAATCAATCGTTTTGCATATAATCGTCTGTTGTAGAAAAAGGCTGACGATTAATGCTGGTTAGAGCTCTAAAATCAATCAATTAATCCACTGCTTGTCTCTGTTAAATGTTTAAAGCCCCGGTACGTAGAAGTAAGGTATTAAATTTCGTGTACGTAATATTTTGTCAAATTCGTTTTGGCGAAACGGGATTTGGCGAAACGGGACTGGCCCCTGACGGCAAAACTGTTAATCGGTTTTTTTTTTGGTGAAACGGGATTTGGCGAAACGGGAGTTCACCGTCAAACGTGCCGCCAAGCACACGTGACCTCCAGTAACCAATAAAATAACGCCAAATGCCTTAGCCAAGTTACAGGTTTTGGTTTAACATTTATGTATTTGGATTCAACACTTTTGTTACTTTGCTATAAAGCTGAAAAATAAACGATTTTCGAAAACGTTACAAACCGTATGTAAAAACTGACCAGATAAAAGAGACAAACAGTTTAATGGTTCACAAATTCCCGAATGACATTACAATACCAACAACGGCAAGTCGGACACATAGAAAATCACAACTTGTACTTGCAATATTATTTTTTAGATTTTACAAGAATTTCTGTTAGCCTTTTAATTTGTCATACGAATTTAAATTCGGTAAAACTGCGAGTTTTTAACGCTACTGAAATTGACCATACAGGAAAGGTTATAAGAAATTTTAGTACATAATCTGACTAATTTCACAACTAGATATATAATTCTTCCACATTGTTTCCATCCTTATCAGCAAGGAAATTAAAGGAGGGGAGGAGGGGGAGGGGAGGTCGATGACAGTTTCCACGGGTGGGGGTTGCAAAGGTTGTGACTAGTGTGACTGAAGGGAGGTGATTCAAAAACTGCGGATTTTGAGTGATGTCATTCGTGAGCAGCCCCTTATTTTTCTGTTACCTACACGACATCGCGGCTGGAATGGAGCTTCCCTGTCCGACAGTACCGGGCCTTTAGTTTCGTTTTCAGTTGTTTTCTTGGAGCGTCGTAACAGAAATTCTTGAATTACGTTGTAAAAAATTACCGTAATTCAGTAAATTACTTGGATTTAAACGGCCAAGTACTTAAGTGTTAAATTGAAGTGTAAAAGTGTTAAAACAAAGTACAAAACTGTTAAAGCAAAGTACAAAAGCGTTAAATAAAACGCGTCAATGTTAAAGCAAAGTACAAAAGCGTTAAACCAAAGGCCAAAACGTGTAAAATTTCGAATGCAACAAAATATAAAGAAATAAAAAAATACAAACCGAATTCGTAATAAATCCTCACAAACCATACTAATAAAGAAAGAGCACGCCAGAATTGGTAGTTCATAAGATAGAATAGTTTCACTTTCGAAACTACTTAGTATTCACCAAAATCGTGTTAGGACCTCAATTCACTAAAATTGCGTAAATCCCACGCAAAACACTGCATCGCAAAAATCCCAGATGAAAAAATTTTGACAATACAACTGCCTATACTGAAATGCAAGTTAGGTTAGATTAATCTATTTTATTTTAGAATGGGTGAAAGTGGGAAGTGGATCAATTGTTGGAACACGAAACAAGAAGCACTACTGCTCCAATAAGAGGATGTCACTTCCCGTTCACTAAAAAGTTAATAATTTCTGTTCTACCTGAGCTAAAAATACGAAAAAAATATAGAAATTTAGAGTACTTCATCAGCTATCTTTTGATGCTTAATTTGGCGTCCTAAGTCGGTTAGATACTTTATTTTTATTTTCTAAGTGTTCTCGTCAGGTAATTCCATGCTATTCATTCAGTTTGGCTTCAACCATCATCAGAGGTGATTCGCACTTCAAGGCTGGTCTGCTACCCCAAACATTACCTCGGTAATATAAGATAATGTTTAATAGTGCTTAGTTATTGATAAATCTACACTTTATAAGCCCCCATTCCGAAGTACCGTCCGTGTAACCAACAATAAGAAGTAATAATCACTTTAAATCATTGCTACGTTGCAAAGTAGCCAGCAACAATAAGACCTCTAACAATGAAACTTAATTTGCCACACCATAATATTATTAGCCAGCGGCAACGAATTGTTTAAACGATGCTTTAGGATCAAAATTAAAGGATTAGTGAAAATGGGATAAATATTCAAAACGCGCAAAAATACGTAGATCGGTTCGCTCACCCAATCAGCGTTTATTAGCCAGCTAAAAGTAACTGTTAAAACGATGCATAACCACAGCCATAAACCGCTAGAAGAATAAAATTAAAGGATAAATGAAACTCGGAAAATGACAAATATTCATAAGGCGCAAAAATACACAGACGGGTTCGATGACTCAATCGGCGTTTATCAGCCAGCAAAAATAAGTGAAGGCACGGGTGTTGTTTGATACACTGGGGATGGAGGGGGAGGAGGGTGTTTAATGAAATTCTAGTAATTTCTTATGTACCTCAAAGCAAAACTTGTTAAGGATTCCCGCCAAGCTTTTCGGCCGTGTGAATTCGTGATACCAAACGCCAAGTTCTTTCGCCAAGATAATCCCACCGACTAAGGCTTTAAACGTTAAATGAAATAATTGAAAATTGCGCAGTAAGCAATTTCATATATTTCATTTTACCTTCGAACTTTTTCTCGATGGGATTAGCTTGGCGAAAGAGCCAGGCGTTTGATATCACGACTTCACACTGCCGAAAAACTTGGCGAAAATCCTGAACAAGTTTTGTTTTGGAGTTGATCAAGACACGCGCTAGTGTGTCGCCCGGCAATATCATAAACAATAACACCAATCCAAATAAATACATAAGAGCATGACGACCACTAGACACGTTGTGTTTTTACAGCTAAGGCAGTTTGGCTGTTTTCAGGCATGTGAGGATAAATAATGTTGTGACAGAAAAGGCTGAAACTTGTTTATCGGGAGACTTTGGTCGCCTGACAGCATAAAAGTCCTGTTAGTGATACAGTTTAACGTTTTTTTTGTTAAACTGTGTCACTAACAGGAATTTTATGTTGTCAGGCGACCAAAGACTCCCGATTAAACAAGTTTCAACCTTTTCTGTCACAACGTTTTTTACGTGAATTTGTAAACAAAAACGAACTCGTTTGATGCTTAAGGTAAGGTTTAACTGATTCGAAGTCAAAACAGCAAAGGAACACAAATAAACTTTCCTGTAACATTTCAGATACTGCAGTGTTGCTGTACTGTTTCGTCCACGTGAAACCTTACTGCTGTATTCAAATGTTTTTACCAATTTTATTTTTGCACACGATACTTCAGTTAATGATTGGTTCATTCTACATCGCTGGAAAATGCTTAAAACATAACCGTGTTAGTGGGTTTACAACAGCTCTACACGTAATTGAAGGTTCATGCGAGGCTTTGAAAATCTAGAAATGCCCTGGAAAGTAATAATGTAATTCCATGCCTGGAAAAGGGCTTGAAAATCTTGAAAAATGCTATAGGTGATGAACGAAGAGTAGATGTCGTGACTGAAGAACACTGAACAAATTTAGCCAAGAAAGTGGTCGAATGTGTAACCTTACATTTTTCTTCCTTTGTTTGGGCATGACTTTAATTGTATTTACGTGTGTA
The DNA here is from genome assembly GCA_023313725.1 of Lithobius niger. Taxonomy (NCBI): domain Eukaryota; kingdom Metazoa; phylum Arthropoda; class Chilopoda; order Lithobiomorpha; family Lithobiidae; genus Lithobius; species Lithobius niger. Next base: position 7,032 of record JAHWFP010058623.1, read on the forward strand.
AAAGTTGTATACAGCAGTAAGATTTCACGTGGACGAAACAGTACAGCAACACTGCAGTATCTGAAACCTTACTGGAAAGTTTATTTATGTTCCTTTGCTGTTTTGACTTCGAATCAGTTAAACCTTACCTTAAGCATCAAACGAGTTCGTTTTTGTTTACTAATTCGTGCTACTTTGGCATACCATACAGTTTATTTATTTTTTAAAGTTTTGCATCTTTATCAATCAGTCTTAAGTCTTGCGTACTCGTTACAAATGCACTGAATTTCTCTCGCTTCGCTCGCTCATTCAGTGCAAGTCTTTCTTTTGGTTTGTCCGCAGTTCTGTATTAGCGGCTTTGTCCGTTATTTGCAATATAGGACGGCAAGTCAAATGTGCAACGGACATTTTAACTTTAACATGGGAGAGTAACGTGAAATCATTATATAAATCAATTGGTAATAAGAATAATGCTTCCTCTTTCACGTGCAGGTGAATTGTTGGCTCACCAACATTGTTAGCATTTGCTTAAACTTCAGGAAAAATGGCGCGCCCAGTACGGCGTTTTTTGCTTGCCCTATGTCAGAGGGGCTTGCTAACACAGGATGAAGTTCTTAGGGGCTTAGTGACGAGTGACAAGTATCAGGAAATATGGAAAATGGCGGCAGATATCGGACTGGACGAGGTGGACTTGAACTTATACGGGGTGAGTGTGAAAAATGAAGGATTTGTGGATTTAGGGTTAAATGATGTCACTAGAGACAGACACAGCAACAATGTAAACAGCGACAATGTGGACGGCAACAATGCGAACAGTGTTGGCGACGATGGATTGGGAGAAGCTCAAGATGCTTGTAGGAGAGGGATTGTTAGGGACGGTATTTACCATAGGAAATCCGATGGAAAAGAAGATGGGCCTTTGGATGCTACTGGAGGTGCGGGTGATGTTGCTGCAGCGAAAGCATCTTATGTGGATGTGGTTGCCTCTCACATGATTCCAGAGATGGAGGAGGAAGTGACTGCATTTGAAGCAGATGTGCCAGGTCGTGATGAGCCCAACCAAGGTGAACAGGAGGTTCCATGCGACCTTGCCTGGCTACAACGGCTGTATAAAGGTGGCTTGGCAAATATTCCCATGGCAAGGTCACTCGCTGTTCTGGTAGCGCCGGCGGGTCGCCCGTATCTGTTGGAGAATGTGCGCGATGCACTGGTAGAGGTTTTGGATTTGCGACGTGTTTCTGGCCTTTGTTGGTTAAGAGCGAACACCGCCTTCCAGGCTGAGTTCGTGGATCGAGAGGTGAAGATGCTGGTTAAGAAGAAGGGACACCTGTTGGTAGGTGGCCACCCGGCGAAGGTTTATGACTTACAGGATCGCACTCTCAAGTTCCGTATGCATTGGCTCCCATTAGACGTGCCAGACGCGGCTATTGTGAGGGCTCTAGCTGGTTATGGAGAAGTGTCAGGTTTGCGGCATGAGTATCACACAATGAATGGCTTACACCACTGCCGCACGGGGATTAGGTGCGGTACTTTGAGGCTTAAAGACACGGTGCTCGTCGAGGATGTCCCTGATGTGGTCGGGGTTCTGGGAATAGATTCCTTGTTTGCGGTGGCGGACAGGCCACCCATGTGCTTGAAATGTCGCCTCAGAGGTCACGTGAGGCGTTTTTGTACGTCAGTTTACTGTGACGTTTGTAGAATAGCCCTGCCTCGTGATGGCCTATGTGTTCACCTCGCGGCTCCTGTGCCTTCTCGTCCATTAACTGTGGCGGCTTCACTGGTGGTGGGTTCCCAAGCCCCCACTGGGGCTAGTGGCCCTCCCCAGGGTACACCTGCAGCTGGTTCGTCTAGTGCTTGGACAACTCAAAGAAAGTCACGACGACGCAAGGCTTCGGCTTTGGCCAGTTCTCCACCTCTTTCGAAGCAAGTAGCGGTGGAAGAGAATCGTTTCTCCCCGTTGGCTTGTGACGAAGCCGGCCAGGAGATGGAAGAAGGTGGTGGTGTGGTGGGTGGTGCGGCGGCTTCTGAGTGTGTTTTGGATAACGAGGCCGGTGTTGGGACCCAGACGAACGTGTGTCCGGTTTTTGCGGCTTCAGGTGTTGGTGATTGTGGTGATGGTGAAATTCAAAGTGTAGGTGTTTCTAGTGGTGGAAATACGTGTAGTGCCAATTCAGAACTGGGTGCTCCAAGTACATCGTCAGTGGCAGCTCAAAGTAGCTGTGCGAGTATTGTGTGTTGTGATGTGGGTGGGAGTGATGGGGGTGGGAGTGATGTGGTGTTGTCGTGGTCCTGTGAGGTCGTATCACCATTTCCCCCATCTGGTACTGACCCCTCACCAACATCTAACTCCCCATACAACATAGCAACCTCACTGGAGGGAGAAAATGAGCTCCTGGTGGTTCAGGTGTCCCCGTAGTGTATTGTGTATTGTGTCTAATTCATTCGTTATCTGTACCTGGACTGTGCGAGGTGTTGGGAACAAGAGGGAGGAGCTGGAATGGTTGGGAACTAAAGTCGAAATTTTAGGTTTGGTCGAAACAAGGCTGCCAGTTGGGTTTGTCCCTGTGTTGAAGGGTTTTTTGTGTATCGCTGGTCCAGGTGGTTCAGGGGTGAGGGTACTTATTAAAGACTGGGTCCCGTTTATGTCCCCCCCCCCCCATTCCCATGTGTAGGGGCATTGATGCATGTGTGTTCCAGGTGTGGTGGGGCCAAGGGTGGTTAACCATTGGTGTTGTTCATGTCACTGGGAGGGTTTCATATCATGAGTGGGTGAGGTGGGTTGAATCCCTCCCTCGGCCCTTGGTCTTGGGGGGGGGGGGGGACTTCAATGCTCATCACTGGCTCTGGGGTGGCAGTCGTTGTAATGGTTGGGGGCGTTCGGTTGCTGATTCTTTGGATGGCTTGGGTTTATCTGTGTTACAAAATGGTACACCTACGTTTGTTAGGAGGTACGGGAGCCAGATCCAGGAGTCAGTCCTGGACATGTTCCTGTGCTCGAATGAGCTGGCTGCCCAGTTTTCGTTCGAGGTTTCATCAGATTTGCGGGGTAGCGACCACTTTCCTGTGGCCTTGACCTGGAAGGGTGGGGGTCGCGGCCGTCTTGGTGGGGTAGTGCCGCAGGTCTCTCCAGTTGTCGACTCCGGCGATTTTGCATCTTGGCTTAAGAAGTGGGTTGGCAGGGTGCGTAGTGTCGGATGCAGTCTGCGTGCCAAGACTGGTAGACGGGGCCGTGAGGTAGTCTGGTGGACTCCGGTCTGTGTGACTGCTGTGCGTGATCGCCGGCGTGCCTGGCAGCGGTTTCGCCGTTGTCGGTCTGACCAACGGTGGTTCGAGTTTGTTGGGATCGCCCAGGAAACTCGGTTTCTCCTTCGCAGGGAGAGGGCGACATTTGGTGCAAGGCTTTGCGATCAGGTTTCGCGGGGTCTTTCTCTGTCACGTGTTTGGGCCTTGGTCCGCCCCCGAGATATAAGCTCTACGGTTGCTTGGGTGTTTGGCCAATCCAATGAAGTTCTCAGGGGGCCAGGAATGGCAGAGGCATTTAACGCCAATTTTGCGGAAGTCTACAGTGCCCCGAGGGGTCCCCCACCCCCTGTCCACCCCACGAACGTTGGGCACGGGTCGGGTGAGTCTGATCATCCACTGGTCATGCAAGAACTTTCTGCTGCACTGGCCTCTTGTCGTCCTGGGAGTGCTGTGGGAATTGACGGAGTCTCCTATGACGACCTCCGTGGCCTTACCCAGGATGGCCAGGAGGCGTTGTTGGGGTTCTTCCAGTCTCGGTATGACGGGACCCCGGTGCCAGACTCCTGGCTTTTCTCAATCCTCACTCCAGTTCTCGGCAGGGGCAAAACCCGCTCCTCTGTGTCGAGTTACCGGCCAATTGCGCTCCTTTCGTGCGCACGAAAAGTTTATGAGAGGATGTTGGTTACAAGGCTGGTGTGGCAGATCGAGGGCTCAGGTGGGCTGTTCGCCGCCCAGTTTGGGTTCCGAAAGAACCGGGGAGCTCAGGATGCTGTACTGTACCTGGAGTCAGGCATTAGGGACGCATGGGTAAACGACTGCTTTGCGGTGGCCGTTTTCCTGGACATAAAGGCCGCTTACGATATGGTTGATGTATCATGGGTGGAGCATTCCCTGAGGGTGCTGGGTGTTGGTGGAAAGTTGGTTACAGCGATTATGGCTCTGCTTGGTGTGCGTAGCTTTGCAACCAGGGTTGGGGGTGTCTGGTCTGGTGTGCGTTCCACCGACCGTGGCCTTCCCCAGGGTAGTTGCTTAAGCCCGGCCCTTTTCGCAGTGGCGATTAATGCTGTTCTCATAGAGATGAGCTCTTCGGTCAACGTGGTCGCCTATGCGGATGACGTTGCTGTCTGGCTTACGGGGCGGGACCTGCCTTTGATTTTGGCTGCTCTTGAGGCGGCCATCGCAGTGGGCTCTCGCGCCTTGGCAGATAGAGACCTTCAGTTGGCTAGCGCCAAGTCGGAGCTGATGATTTTTCGGCGGGGGAAGGCCTGGGAGGGATCAATTTTGGTGAATGGTTCTCGTGTTGTGGCGAAGCCCAAGGTTCGCTACCTTGGTTTTTGGTTGGACCCACAGTTGTCTTGGACCTATGATTTAGCATCTGTAAAGCAGTGTGTGTCAGCCAGGGCAAACGTGCTGAGGTCCATTGCGAATAATGCGTCCATTGCGAAACGGGCCACTGTTGTTTCCTTTTACAAGGTGTATGTTCGTTCTTCTGCTGATTACCATATCCCGGTTCTGGCCAGCTCTGGACAAGCGATCAGGGGTGTCCAGGTTGCTTTGAATCAGTGCCTTAGGGTGGTCACCGGTTGTCTGCCATCAACCCCAGTGCCTGCTCTACATGTAGAGGCAGGTGAACGCCCCGTTGCATCTCGCGCCAGGGAACTGTTGTCTCGGATTTGTCTGCGTGCAATTGGAAGGGGCCGGTCTGACCCCTTTGGCCGTATCCTGTTGGACTATATGGCCTTATCTGGTAGGGCCCGCGATTTGCTTGGTGCTCCAGGACTGGGGGCAACACTCCTTTTGCAGGATGGGATGGGTGGCTTTCCGACCCCGATTGTGATCCACCCACCTGCCCCGTGGATTTGGTGTCCTGTGTCGTTGGCATCTGTGCAGTTGAGGGGTGGTGAGACTGGTTCTTCTGCTGTGCAGGTGTTCTGTGACGCTTCGTTTTTTGAGGACCAGAATAGGGGGGGTATTGGTGTTTGCGTTCCAAGTTGGCGGTTGGAGTATCGGTTCACCCTCCACCAACTTCCCTCGGCCTTTGTGGGGGAACTTGCTGCTATTTCTGTGGCTCTGGACATTGCTTCCGATCTACAGTTGCCCGACTTCCGCATTTTCACCGATTCCTTGGCGGGTATTGGCTTCCTCAAGCGCAGTTTCCAGTCTTTGCAGTGTATCCACCCGGTCGCTTTTGAGATAGGGTGGAAGCTGTATACCCTGTATCAGTGCGGCAGGTCTGTCTCCATTGGGTGGGTAAAGGGCCACTCGGGCTGCTTTGGTAATGAACTGGCTGACAGTCTTGCCAGGCAGGGTGTGGAGGGTGGTGGAGGGGTGGTAAGTCTGGCCCTGGGCCACAGGGATATGCGGCCTGTGGTTGCAAGAATTGTTGAGCGTGACTGGGCTGCAGAGTGGTCCACCAGTGAGGTGGGCCGGTGTCTGTATGAGTTGCACCCTTCCACTGCCAATCCTAGGTCTCTTAATAGTTTCTCCCGCCGCGATGCAGGTTTACTCTCTAGACTTCGGACCGGGCACATTCAGCTCAGGGCGCACATGTTTAGGTTGGGGTGGACTCGCTCTTCTCTTTGTGCTTGTGGTGACGGTGACGAGACTGTGCGTCATTTTTTGTTTGAATGCTTACAGTGGGCTGCTCATCGACGCTTTGCATCCATTGCAGGCCTTGATCCTCTTTGTGCATCCCTCGGTGTCTCCCCACACTCGGTGTTAGGTGTCGGCCCCCTGCGCAGGACCGTAGGGTTTTGCAAGGCGACGCAGCGTTTCATTTAGGGTCTGGGGGTCCTTCTTGTTCCCAGCACCTTGGGCTCATTGCTTGCGTTGCGGTGGTAGCCGTGATTGGTCATCATGGGCGTGGGGAAATAGGCTTTGGCGTGTAATGCCTTGTTCGGGTACTGGTTGGTGGTGTTCATGGCCAGTAAGCGCCAATATCAAGTAGGACAAAACTGGACACATACAATGTTGTTAGAATTTTTTTGATGAGGCAGAAGTAATGTGCGTATTTCCTTGTGTTCCCCTGAGTTTCCTGATGGTCTCTCTCTGGTTTATTCCGGTGTTTCCCGTGTTCTGTGTTTTGTGGTTCTCTGGTGACCTGGTCATCCTGGTTTAGGTTAAGGTAGCGTTAAGTAGGCTAGCATGAGCGCATAGGTATATGTAGTCCTTTATAGCTCAATAAACAAAAAAAAAAAAAAACTTCAGGCGATGCGATGCCATGCACATGACGTTTGCTGATTGGCATTGTTGCATAAAAACAATGTAAAACAATCAATCTGGTCGTTTAATGCTCCGAAACCCCTAAATCACTTGACCAATTAGAAAATTCCTTATGGAGAGGGCACATCTACAGAGCAATACCTGTAAAATGAGCCAAGAACCAGCTTTATAGGACAAATAGTTTGATCTGTAGACAGCGTAGCAGAAACGTGTCGTGCCAACAAGAAAAAGAAGAAGAAGCCAAAAATGGAAATCACGATTCCAGCTCAAGTCTAGATCTACGCTATGACAAATCGGAAATTAATAAAAGTTAGTACATGTGTTGGCCAAGTCCCATAAAGCTCATATATCAAATTTCAGTGGAAAATGTAGGAAGACGGCGGAGAAATTAAGCATCGAAATTTCCGCTTTAACATGGGAGACCGAGGTCAAACCTTACAGTAAAGGCTACCGCCTTTACTAATAACTTGATATTTGCTTAACCAAGACACACGCTAGTGTGTCGCCCGCCAAGATTAATGATAACATCCAGATAAAATATATTAATGAGCATGGCGACTACTTGACACGTTGTGACTTTCCAGCTAAGGTAGTTTGGCTGTTTTCTGAGGGTAAATCTGAGGATAAATAACAAGGTGACACAAAAGGCTGAAACTTGTTTGATCGGTAGACTTTGGTTGCCTGACAACACAATAGTCACTGTTAGTGACACAGCTAAACGTTTACTTGTTGAAAAAACTATGTAAATAACGTTGATATTTGCCTAATTACTAGTTACTGGCTAACGCCATTTTTGTTTCACGACTTCGCACGGCTGAAAAGCTTGGCGGGAATCTTTAACAAGTTTTGTTTTGGGTTAGATCTAGACACACGCTAGTAGATGCCAAGTAGTTCAACCAAGTAAATGATTTAGTGTTGTTGAAGCTTCATTGTTAGAGCGTAATTGTTAGAGTGTCAATGTTGTGAGATAGGCTACACCACACAATTCCGATACATCACAAGCTACTGTACATTGGTAACCACAAACTATCACACTCTGTACCACTTACTACCCACAGAACACTACCCTACGCAACTTCCCACCCTTACCGGTATTCCAGATTACGCGGTATCCCAGATTACATGGCCTGATCCTGAGTTGCGTGTCCTGGTAGCCCATCTGCTCATAACTGCGAAACTGAGGCGATTGGGTAAAAGGACAGTGGGGAGGTGACAGTGGGAGGTGACACTGGGAGGTGACACTGGGAGGTGACAGTGGGAGGTTTGTGATTAGGCGCTTGGCCTTGGGCTATGGCTCATAATAAACAAATTTCAATTTTTTTTTGAGATAGGCGGCTCACCAGCAGACTGTGTCTTTAACGACTGTGTCTGTAACGAGCTTATACATAAATTCAGAATACTGGTGTAAATTCTCCATGCAGTAGAAATCTTTGCAAATCATTGGAATCAGCTGTCTTGGGTCGCGTAACGAAGAAAACCACAACATTAACGTTTGGGAAGGTATCTTTTGTGGAGAAAACGTGCCGTCAATAACGTTGATCTAGACACACGCTAGTGTGTCACCGCCTGGTAGATGATTTATTGTTGTTGTAGCTTAATTGTTAGAGCGTAATTGATAGAGTGTAATTGTTGTCAGGTGGCGGCTCACTAACAGACTGCGTCCAGTAGGCTGCGACCAGTATGCTGCGTCTCAAAGTTTGCGCAAGGACCTCAGTCCTAAAGCGGCTTGCTTGGATTCCTGGGGTAACACTGGGTTCGCTTCTGGCGGTCTACAGGACGTTTATTCGTTCGTCTTTGGATTACCACCTGCCCTTCCTGTCATCATACCAGCGGCATGTGCGCTCCCTACAAGTGGTGGTGAATGTTTGTCTCTGCCTGGTAACGGGCTGTCTGGTCTCTACTCCTGTTCCAGCCCTCTGGGTTGAAAGCTGTGAGCCTCCACTTCACATTCGGGCTGCTGAGCTGCTTTTGGTTTTGTGTGTGCGCAATGTTAGTCGTGGCAAGTACGACCCAGTTGGTCGTATAGTTGGCGATTATTGCACCGTTGGGCCTGTGGCTCGTGCCACGTTGGGGTCTCTTGGTTATGGGGCGTCTCTCCTCCGTCGTGTATCTTCTTGTCACCCTATGGATGTGGCTATTGCTCGTCCTTTTTGTCCTTGGGTATGGTGTACGGCTCTGGTGTCTGTGTTCGGTGTGCAGCGGTTAGGTGTTGCTGAGTTCTGCGAGGTGTTCTGCGACGCGTCTTTTCGTCGTGACACCTGGGATGGTGGTGTAGGAGTAGTTGTCCCGTCCTTGAAGGTTTTTCGAAGTTTCAAGCTGGATGCAGTGCCCTCCAGCACTGTTTACGAACTTTGCGCGATTTCTGTGGCACTGGATGTCGTTTTGGATCTTGCTCTCCCTGCTTTTGTTATCTACACTGACTCAGAGCCAGCAATTGAGACTGTCCGGCGAGCTGTGGCTGCTCTTGACCTACGAGACCCGGTTGTATACTCCATATGTAGGAAGTTGTGGGCAGCGGAGCGTCGTGGCCAGGTGTTTTTGCGTTGGGTTCGCAGCCATGCAGGCTTGCATGGGAATGTTCTCGCGGATGGCCTGGCGAAGGCGGGAGCATTTGATAGTGATGTAGGCTCTCTCTGTGTTCACTTGTCTGTCCGGCCGAGGCGCCCAGTGCTCACTGGGTGGTGCATGGACCTGTGGACCACTGAGTGGCGCGCGTCAACGGCGGGACGCGATCTCTTCTGCATTCATCCTGTTTGCAGTCGTTCAACGGTCCTTGATAAATTCCCGGTGCCGACTGCTAGGGCTCTCTCGCGTTTACGCACTGGGCACTCCCTTCTCGAGGCTCATCGTCATCGGATGGGCTGGTCGGACTCTCCTTTGTGTCCGGTGTGTCGGGTGGATCTCACACCGGAACATTTTCTGCTCCACTGTACGGTTTTCCGTGTTCAGCGGATGGGTCTGGCTCGATACTTCCATGCCGGTCAATCTGTGGATGGTCTTCTGTCCCTGAATGATGGTCGCGTGTCTACAGGCAGGCTGTCGGCTGTAGCTCGTTTCGTTAAGGATACTGGGGTTCGTTTGTAGTATGGGTTTCGCGCTGTCACCTTTTCACCTTCCTCCATTTCCCTCTCCTTGCACCAAGCCCGGGGTCTGTGTGTTCTGATCTGTGTTCTGGTGGTTCCTTACTTTTGTTGCCCCCCGGGGTGCTTCTCTTTGTTCAATAGTTTTCTCTGTACTTATATGTAGTTAGTCGCAGAATGCGTGGTCCTGGACCAATTTTCTGCGTAATAAATCAATCAATCAATCAATCCACTAACAGACTGTGTCTGTTAACTGTAACGAGTACACGATTTCAGCATACTGGAGTAAATTCCCAATGCGATAGAAATCTTTGGAAATCGTTTGAATCAGGTGTCTTGGGTCCAGTAACGAAGAATACCACAACATTAAACTTTGGGAAGGTGTCCTTTGTCGAGAAAACGACCCCTCAATATCGTTGAGCTAGACACACGCTAGTGTGTCGCCGTCAAGTAACAGTAGATCGTCCGATTGTAGACATCCGATTGTAAAAAAAATGATTGTTGATGAAAAAAAGGCAGCTGCACTAGCAGACTGTCTTTTAACTGAAACAAACTTATACCTGATTTCAGCATACTGGTGTAAACTCCCCATGCGGTAGAAATCTTTGCAAATCGTTTGAATCAGGTGTCTTGGTCCAGTAACGAAAAAAACGTCAACATGAAAATGTGGGAACGTGTCCTTCATGGAGAAAAAGTTCCCTCAATAACGTTGAATTTGTGTTACTGGTAGTAACTAGTCACTAGTCCGCAGGCTCCCATGTTAATTCTCATAGGGAATAACGACACGTCTACAGCTGATTAGGAAAAGTTGTCAGACCTAAATTTCGGCAGACAGGCAAAGCGTCATATGGGGAAGTGCCTTTTTCTAAAAGGGGGTTGCAGCTAAAAGCACGTGGCCCTGGAGTGCTCGTAAGTGCAAAAGTATTGTTGTAACCATTGTTTGTATTGTCATCCAACAGTGGATTATAACATGCTTAAGTGTTACACGCTTATTGTTTCAGTACCTAACTGCCAGAATTCATTCATTGTTGCAAATAGGTGGTTCACAAAGACCGAGGGTACACGTAGGTTTTTTTTTACGTCGCTTCATCTTACGTCGACGTAGCTTACGTCGATGTAGTGCTTAGAGCGCTTTAAGAACCTCCATGTACCCACCTAAAACCATTTCAAGTCGCTTTATCTTAAACCACCTCAATACGTCGACGTAAGGAGTTGAAGCGCTTTAACAACCTACGTGTACCCACCTAAAACCCATTTTCTACGTCGCTCTAAGGATTGCTTCCCTTTGATTGGTTGAAATGAGCGCGCTGAAACGTCACGAAACTAGGACGGCAACCTGTCACTTCGTTAAAACGAAGTCGAAAGCCAGCTGGCTGAATGGGGACTTCGCAATAAAGAGGGGTTTACTTGATGGGGGGATTAGATAAACCCGACGCAGGAACCCCCGCTGTCGTTTTAACTCACTCCAACTACAACCTCCGTGTAACCACCTCTCTCCTAAAGCGATGTGAGTTCAAGTCGACGTAAGGTAAAGCAACGTAAGATAAAGTGACATATGAAACCTTCGTATACCCTCGGTCTAAGAGACGGAGTTTCTTTTATTGCAAAGGTTTGGTCGGTTTTTTGTTATGGTACGTGAATCCAAACTAAATTATCTGATCCACGACGATAAAAGGGCCAATGTTCGTGAACACCATGGTAACTAAGTGATTGAATGATTAACGTTAACGGAGGTAGGGCCAAGTGAGGAGGGATGCGCTGATTGAGTGAACGAAGCGAACGAAAATCAGCGTCAAACCGTGTCAATTTCGCTGACGTAACGGCTAATTGGGCTACGGCAAATGTGAAAATTATGAATAAGCAAATTTATAGACATAAAATCCTCCAGACAGAAAACGTAGAGGGGACGATTAAACCGTCTGATCCTTCGTTCATTCACAGTCCTATGAAAGCAGTGATATCCACGCAAAACCATAACTGGTATAAGAGAAGCCGCTAAGTTTCAAAAAAGAGTCGGCCTTTCAGAGTAGTGATATCATTCAACCAGGGAAAGGCCGCCAAGGTCAATCCTGTTAGCCAAGTTAATCGCACCTAATAATACTTTGGGAGTTAAATGGAAACTTGAAGATTGCTACCGCCAGTAGCAATGTTCTAGTTTTCATTTAACTTTCAAACTATTAGTATTAACTTAACTAACAGGATTGACCTTGGCGGCCTTTCGCTGGTTGAATGATATCACTACTTTGAAAGGCCGACCCTTTTTTGAAACTTGGCGGCTTTTCTTATACCTCGTATACCAGTTATGGGTTTGGGTGGATTTTTTTAGTTCAGTTTTTCAGTTTTTAGTTCGTCCAGGTTTTTATAATAAATCTAAGGACCAGTGTTGATTGTTCAAGCCATTGTTGCTTGAAACCTTTGGTTGCAACTTGTAAAAGAAACGAAATTTAAATTCCCTGATGGTGATTTCAAAACCCTCCCACGCATTTGTCCTGATCCCTACAAACCCCAAACCAACAAAAGGACAATGTTCAGATCAGCATTCATCCGTGTATAAAAGTTCAGCTGTGTAGGCCTTCTCAATATTGCTTTAGCCATGAGCAATGAGTCTATGGGATTTAACGTGGGGCCAGCGTTAATACCAGCTATTTACTAGCCAGCTAGTCAGTAACATAAAAACAACGTTATTGACGCATGTTTCTCTCCATGAATGGTGGACACTAATCCTTTAACTTTTATTTTTTCATTATCCCTGCACCTTCCCTTTACATTTACCGCAATTTGAAAGATTTCTGTCGCATTGGGATTTATCCTCAACCAGCCAAAATATGTTTTTATTTGCTTACATTTAACAGACACATGATAGCTAGCGAGGCCGCCTTTTTATCATTAACAATCAATTTTTTAACAATCGGATGGTCTACAATGGGATGATCTATTGTTACTTGCTGCGACACACTAGCGTGTGTCTAGATTTGAGTTAATAAGGCCTATACTAGGATAATGGGCATTTAAAGTTGAAACTTGTCATTCCATGTTTGATGTGTAACGCATGAATCGTTTTGGAGGGATTAACTTGAAATTAGTTTAGTTTTATGTAACAACGAGTCGAAAAGCTTGCTGTACATGGTGTTTTAGTCAATAAGTCGAAGGAAAACAGGAATTTAAAGTTGAAAGTTGGCAAGCCCTTTCCTTGCATAACTAAATATCATCGCCGTGTATATACAGGGTGGGGCAGAAAGGACGGAACACCCCAAACAATTCCAGCTGATTGATACTAGAGCAGTGAAACCTTGCATGGTATGAAGGTGAATAGGGGCCCCACGAATCATGTATTTAGCAGTGACCTTGACATAGTCTTTCAAGGTCATCGAACATCTAACTTTTAAACCATGCTTTGTAAAACCTATGTTTAAATTTGAAACTTGTAAACATTGGCAAGGCATGACCAATGCAAAACATGGAACGAAAATCGGATCATTCGTTTACAAGTTATGAGTATTACAAGCATTATGCTGTCGTGCAGCTTGAGTGGCTTCCCTGCCAAACAGTTTAGGAAAAAACGTAAAGTGGTCGTTAATAACGGGGAACGTCTTCTAGGGGAAGAGTAAACAAACAGCAGCTACCATGCCAACGACTCCACACATTACATTAGCCGAAGAAGGGGCCATTCTTTTGAACGCCAAGGTCAACAATTGAAAGGGCATACGGTGATAGCTTGTGTGTGGCTTCTCAACGACTTTTAATAGGCTACTTTCATTCACGCTGCTGTTCTGTGAAGCCATCCTCGAATTAAAGCCGGACTAGTTTTTACTGACCAGCATTGCAACATGTAACTAACTGAGGATAAGCAGAGAAGCCAAAGGGCAGCAGTTTCCTATGTTGCTTTAGGATCAGTTGATAAATTGAACAAAAGTCTTAACAAAAATACAAAAGTACCACGAAATAAATCAAAAGACAAAACTGTTGAACAAAATTTTATTCATGGAAAACTTTGGCAATAAGACATAGCCTACAAACCATTTAACCGCATGTTGCGTTTTAGGGGAAAAATCGCCTAAAACAAGCAACCTTTATCGATTGGAGGAGAGGGGTTGTAGGAATTTGTGACCTCATTGTCGAAGGGCGGGTTACAGAAGCTGTGACACAATGTGACAAGGGGAGGGTGGTGGTTAGACAGGCAAAGTTCGTGTGACACCATATATGGACAGCCCCTAACTGTACTACAGTGCATAGTCGTTTGGTGACCTTGAACAATTCCTTCAGTGTCATTTATTTGCAAATTTGAGAACTAAGCACTGCAGACCTACAGAATGAATTAGGAATTTACTACGTACAGTACAGTAGACCATGATGATCCATGACGATAAATAAACAACTGAATTCGGACCATAAGCATGTTAAGTATGTGAAGACATTTGTATGCAAATTGCGATTGGTTCAACACATACATTCACGTAGTTCCAAGTGAACAGAAAAGGTCTACCTCAGGAGGGAGTACAACTCCTTAACACGGACTAGTAACCCCCACCATACCTGCATACACAAATGAACAGTATCTTGAAATGCTACTATTGTATGTGGAATATCAGGGGAATGCAAGAGCTGCCATACGGATGTATGGTCAAAGGCATCCTGGTCTGGTACAGCCATCCATAAACACAATCCTCCGTACTGTTCAGAGAGTTCAGCAAACAGGATCAGTCCAGCCTACGTATCCACCTGGCCGTCGACGGGAGGCCACCAATGAAGTCAATTCGGCTGCAGTAATAGCTTACGTCCAACTACACCCACATACCAGCACGCGAGACATTGAACATCAGAGTGGGTTGAGCCATCGTTCTGTGGGCAGGATACTCTACGCCAACAGATTTCATCCATACCACGTTCATTGCCACCAGGGACTTGAGGAACGTGATTACCAGGCCCGTCTTGACTTCTGTAACTGGCTGATACTAGATGTAGGGAATGGCGAGTACACCCGTATTCTGTGGACAGACGAATCCCAATTCACCAGGGTTGGTGTGGTGAACACCCACAACACACATTACTGGAGCGTGAAGAATCCACACTGGCTGCGAGACACACATCACCAAGTCAACTGGCGGGTCAATGTCTGGTGTGGAATCATAGGTGGTCGGATTATGGGCCCAATATTCTACCAGGGCACACTTAATGGTGTTAGGTACAAACAACTGATACCGAACGGGGTTTTGGAAGAGTTTGTGGACGAATTACCACTTGCAGCACGTCGACAACTACGGTACTAACATGATGGTGGTCCCCCACACTTTGCGTGGGGCTCCCCCACACTGTGAGGGAACATCTCGATGAAGCCTTTCCAGGCCGTTGGATTGGACGTGGTGGACCGGTCGGGTGGCCTGCACATTCCCCTGACCTCAGTCACTCGACTTTTTCCTGTGGGGATACCTAAAGGAGAAAGTGTACCTGACCCAACTAGCTGATATCGCTGATTTGGAGGGACGAATTCGCGAAGCTTGTGCTGCTATTAGCCCAGAACAGCTTGCTGCAGTTCACGCTAGCACCGAACATCGTGCAAGATTATGCATTGGAGTGGAGAGGGGACATTTTGAACACTTTTTACACTGAGGGTATGTGCTAACCAGTGGTCTGTTATTTGCCCAGGTGCAGTTGTCGATAACCGATGCACCAACGTTATCTCCATTTTTTTCTTCTGTTATTAGTGTCATCGGATGGATGACCTTACCAGCAGGCTATAAGGTCATTATCGCTAACACCATTGGGAGTACAATGGTTACTATGCATGTTTTCCAGCAGTATTGTTGCATGGTACTTTTGTATTTTTGTGAAGACTTTTGTTCAATTTATCAACTGACCCTAAAGCAACATAGGAAACTGTTGCCCGTAGGCTTCTCTGCTTATCCTCAGTTAGTTACATGTTGCAATGCTGGTTAGAAAAAAACTATTATGGCTTTAATTCGAGGATGGCATCACAGAACAGCAGCGTGAATGAAAGTAGCCTGTTAAACGTCGTTGAGAAGCCACACACAAGCTATCACCGTATGCCCTTTCAATTATCGACCTTGGTGTTCAAAAGAATGACCCCTTCTTCGACTAATGTAATGTGTGGAGTCGTTGGCATGGTAGCTGCTGTTTGTTTACTCTTCCCCTAGAAGACGTTACCCGTTATTAACGACCACTTTACGTTTTTTCCTAAACTGTTTGACAGGGAAGCCACTCAAGCTGCACGACAGCATAATGCTTGTAATACCCATAACTCGTAAACGAATGATCTGATTTTCGTTCCATGTTTTGCATTGGTCATGCCTTGGCAATGTCTACAAGTTTCAAATTTAAACTTAGGTTCTACAAAGCATGGTTTAAAAGTTAGATGTTCGATGACCTTGAAAGACTATGTCAAGGTCACTGCTAAATACATGATTCGTGGGGCCCCTATTCACCTTCATACCATGCATGGTTTCACTGCTCTAGTATCAATCAGCTGGAATTCCCTGGGGTGTTCCGTCCTTTCTGCCCCACCCTGTATATGATTGAAGAAGTCCTCTTTCCAGCTTAACTAAAATTATTAATTTCTCCGTTTCTATTCAATATATTTCGACCAAACCTGGGCAGATATTAGACAGGTATAGAAGGTATATTTATACCAACTTTTATGCATTTCCTTGCAAGAGTAAACATACGGAGCCAGACGTAAATTTGAAAACTGTTCACTTCTTGTTGATGTTGCTGGGGCTGTGGTTGTTCTTGTTCTTGTTCTTGTCTTGTGTGACACGGTTTCAAAAAAAAAAAACTACTGTACCTACCTAAAATCTGAAACATGGTCTAGGCCAGAAATTTCCCTGGGCTTCATCCTCAGAGACCACTTTTTCGATTGGTCGAGCCGTTACGGAGTTACGTGACTGAACGATCATTTTGATTGTTTTACATTATTTTAACCATTGTAATTAGGGAACAATGTCACTCAACAAACTCCAGATCCATTCTTCGTGCACGTGTTATGTCTTTGCTAAAAAGTCGATTGTTGCTGGCCAAGGACGAAATGGCGGAACATGTAGACGCGCTGATGCGGGACCTTTTTAAAGCAAAGATCATCACAAGCAGTGAAATAAACATGGGACTGGTGACTGATGATACGTTTGTTGCAGTGATGAGAGAGGCGAGGAGGAGGAAAATATCAGAGGTACGAGTGAGGAAATATGACGTAGACATGGAAGTTAGGACTGACCCCTAGAAACAAGATGGCGGGGTTCAGCAGTTGCCAAGCCGGGAGAAAGACGGAGGGAAAGGAGTGGCTATTCGTGTAGTCAATAAACTGTTCAGTGCAGCAGTAGCTGAGGGTACTGGTGCCATTTGGAGTGAGAGTGAGGTGGAACCAGAGACTGAAGAGCCAAAGCCAGGGTCTCAACAGAGAGCATGGAATTTGCACCAGCTTAAGAAACTATATGGAGGTGGACTCACAAACGTCCCAATGCTGAAGTCTGTAGTGATGATGTGCGTGCCACAGGACGCCCATATTCGATGACTCAGGCATACATGATGGTGGAGCGTGTTGTAGGGGTGGACGAAGTTGAGGCAGTGAATGCACTTAGGACAAGCTACGCATTTGAGATTGAGCTGAGGTCGATAGCAGCGAAGCAGAAACTTTTGCGTGCAGTTGTGAAGATTAATGGGTGCTTGGCCGAATTTTATGACTTACATGAGCAGACCGTGCAAGCACGGCTACACTGGCTCCCCGCGGTATCACGCCGAAGGAAGTTGCCACAGGGTTGGCGCGCATTGCCGTGCTTGAGAAGCACTCTTTCGAGAAGTTGGTGGTACGCGAGAGAGTGGTGTGTGAAACAGGCATCCGTCTTGTGACACTCCGGCTGCGAGAAGGTGTTATGATGGATGACGTGCCAGATTTGGCAGTCATTAGGGGAATTCAAACGCTCATCACCATCGAGGAGCGTGCGCCGATGTGCCTTTGCTGTTGGAGGCGTGGTCACTTCCGTCGCGCGTGTGCGAGTCGCTCGTGTGAGATTTGTGGTGTGACCCACGCAACCTTTGCCAGCACTTGCGAGAAGCGACGAATGGGGCAGATGGACGTGTGCGAGAGCAAGCAACCTTGCAGAACAGAGGTTGCAGCAGCCGCATGTGAGACAGCAGCCACAGCGTGAATCCCTAGAGCGGATGGCCCTCAGTAGCAGCGCCCCATGTCTCACGGCAGCACTTGAAAATGCTGAGCTGGAGACAAAGAAGCAAGCTCAAGTTGAAAGTGTAGAAAGTGTGGAGGTTGGACAGAGGGATGTTGGTGATGAAAGGTATGGCCCCTGGTTGACACCGCCAGCTAAACGAAAACGCAGTGGAAGGAAGCGGAAAAAAACATCCAATGTGTGGGGTCAGTGTTGGGCCATTCTGAGCTTGAAGAAAATGACCAGCAGGGAGAGGCAGTACCGTAGCTGAGAGTTTTGGGGCCCCCCTGCAAGAAAAATGTGGGGCCCCTATGCTAATGCGTAGTGAATTCAGAAAATTTCGGTATGGTATCGGTACCAGCAATTTGATACTATAGCCTATTTTATTACCCTTTTTCATGAATTATACAAAGAAAATTTTAAAATTTGGCTCGTTATTTTAAATTTTTTCCTCCGGGGGTAAGTATAGCAAATTTTTTCTCGGCCTTGCACTACTTTAAATTTGAGTTGTTCCAACACAATTTAAATCAAAGAACTACTACTGCATGAGACAACGAATTTATGGATGACTTGATGACATGAATTGCAAATTTGAATTGCAAGTGAATTGCGAATTGGAAAAAAAATTCAGTTTCATCTTACTACAGGCAATGAGTAAGATCTACAACTGCACTGTTTCTTTAGCCAACCATCCACTCACGGGCAGCATTTTGACAGAAACGAGCAATATCCGTTATTAGGTAGAAATCGGCTGGTACGATTGGCTCAAAATTGTTTATCATTGTTCAACATAAACAATAATTTCGTTATTTTCTTTTTTTTTTATGCTGCTAGTTATGGTTCGTAAGAACTAAGGACACAAATTGTTATTTTTTAAAGTTTTGCTGGCCATCTGTCTCATCAAGACATACGTATTGCGATGATTCGTAATAGGAATCAGCTGGCGTTGTAGTCAGATTTGCTGGTCGCTTCGTTTTGGAGGGAAGAGAATGGGGGTGGCATTTTTTTAATGCGTACTAATTAAAATAACTACTATTATACTGGCAACTGAATGAATATATGTGGGGCTTTGATTCGGGTTTTGAGAGGGTTCTGTTTGGTTCGAGATAACAGCCTGTCTGTTTAAACGTTTTGAAAATGCGATAATTAAAAACTGAAATATTTCTAATGCAAGTTCGGAAATTTGGGGCCCTCTTTTGAGCGGGGCCCCCCGCCTTGCTGGGGCTGCGCGGGCTACACCTACGGCCCTGGGGAGAGGAAGCATCTGCAACGGCAACTGCAATGTGTGTTGAGAAAAGTGATGTTCCCGCATCGGTGGTTGGTCAAGAAGCAGAGGATTGCTCCAGTGCTGCAGTGTCACGGCAACAACCTAAGGTAACACCACAGAGTCAATCGCTAGGTGAGCCAAGGTGTTCTGGTGTTGTGCAATATCTCCCGGGACAAATTGACGATGGCCAGTCAATCAACAGCCAGTCGATTGTAAGTAGCCAGGCGTCGGGTGCGTAGGGGAGATTTAGTTGAGGGGGAATTTCTGGAAGGGACCTAACCTAACTTAACCATCACATTCAGTGGGGTAAATATTGCAACGTGGAATGCGAGGGGGGTCAAAAGTAAACTGCACGAAGTTCAGCATTTGCTATCGCATGCTAGTGTTTTAGGTATTCAGGAAGCCAATAACATGCAAGGTTTTGATGCGTTATCATGGGGAGCGGATTTCGTGTTTTCTGGTTTGAAAGTGGGTGTTTTCGTGAAGTGGTCTGTACCGGGCCGTCAGTATTATTCAGCAGTTGTTGGTGTTGATGTGGTTGCCCTTAAATTGTGGATGTTTAAGTGTTGGGTGACAGTGGTGTTTGTGCATGCCACAGGTAATCCAACGACGGCTGAGTGGGTTGCCTGGTTCAAGCAATTCACGTCACCAGTCGTGGTTGGTGGGGATTTTAATAGCCATAGTTACGATTGGGGATACTTGCATGTTGATGCAATTGGGAGGCGTTTAGAGGAAGCATTGGATAGGTTAGGTCTACAAATTGTTCAAGATGGGACGCCGACATTTGTTCGTTGGCAGCAGGGGCGGGTGCACGAATCAGTGTTGGACTTTTTCGTGGGTACTTCCAACGTTGTGTCGCGATTTTCGTTTGTTGTATCAGACGACTTACGAGGGAGTGATCACTTCCCGGTTTTGTTGCTTCCTAGAGGGCGGAAAACGATGGTTAATCGTGGTGGTCGGCGTGTCTGTCCGTCTGTTGGAAATGGGATATTTGCTGGTTGGGTTACTGATAACGTTCGTGCGTGTCCAGACAACACGGTTACCAACGCTAGGAAGAAACCATCTCTTGTGCGACAGCGGCCAGTGTGGTGGACGCACACTTGCACAGTTGCGGTCAGAGACAGGCGAAGGGCGTACAGGCGGTGGAAGCGTTCTCCCTGTGATAAGCGCTGGTATGAGTACAAGGGAACTGCAGCAGAATCTCGCTTCCTCGTGTATCGTAAGAAGGAGGATTATGGTGGGAGGCTTTGTCAGGGTGTCAGCATGACTGCTTCGTTGGTGCAAGCATGGCGTATTCTGTGGCCACAGCAGGCCAAAACGACAATCTTTTGGGTGTACAGTAAAGAGGCGTCCAGCGCGGATCGGCGTGTTCTGCGTGGAGAGAGTATGGCGGATGCGTTTAATGCTAGATTCGCTAGTGTCTATGCTCTCTCCAGTGGCATAGCTCCTCTGTGTCAAGACCATCTGGCAGAGTCAATTGTCGGGGGTGTGCCATGGGAGCCGTCTGAGTTTTGGGCAGCACTTTCTAACTTTAAGAGTTCTAGTGTGCCAGGAATTGACGGTGTGGCATATGACGCCCTTCACTGCCTGTGCGTGGAGGAGTTTCATCGCTCCTTCATTTGTTTCAGGGCCTGTTAGAGGGTAATGAGCCGCCTCCTGCATGGATGTTTACTATCCTAGTGCCAGTGCACAAGGCTGCCAGTAACAGGTCAGACCTTTTTAATTACAGGCCTATAGCGCTTCTCTCAAGCTTGGTAAGGTGTTTGAGAGAATGCTGATCCGCCATGTGGAAGATTATGGATTTCTGGCTGGTGTCCAGTTTGGTTATCGTCTGGGGAGGAGTGCTCAGGATGCAGTCCTGTTTCTTTTGTCCAGTATTAGAGAGGTTTGGGCACAGGGTCAAGTGGTCTTGGCTGTCTTTCTAGACATTAAGGCTGCTTATGACAGTGTGTCGATTGCCTGGATGGAAGCGTCATTGCATAAGATGGGTGTTAGCTTAAAGTTGGTTGGAGCTATTGTAGCCCTCTTTGGTGAGCGCCAGTTTGCAACCCGGGTAGATGGGTATTGGTCAGCAGAAGTGACTACCAGCAGGGGTCTTCTGCAAGGAAGTTGCCTTAGCCCGACTTTGTTCGCGATGGCAATCAATGATGTATGGTTGAACTTAGTGCAACAGCCAACATCGTCTGTTATGTGGCGGTCTGGTTCGTCGGGAAGGATTTGGCTTATATGGCTACTTGTGCGCAGAGTGCACTGGACAAGGTTGGATGTCTACTACGAGACCGGGGTCTTCTTCTGGCGCCAGCAAAAACAGAGGTAGTTGTCTTTTCGCGCTCGCGTGACGTGCAGCAACCAGCTGTCCAACTTAAAGTTGGGACCAGGTTGTCACGCCAAGCAAGACATGGAAGTATTTGGGGGTGCTTCTGGATTCCACCTTGGACTGGGGTGAGCATGTCAGCACTCTCCGGCTTAAGATTTTGTCGCGATTGTCGATTCTAAAGGCTCTGGTGGTAGGCTATGAGAGGCGGAGGGGTGTCCTCCCAGCGACGTACAGGACGTTTATTCGCTCCCTGGTGGATTACCACTTACGTTTCCTGTGTGGTGTGCGACGTCATGTTAAGACGTTGCAAGTTGTAGTGAATTTGTGCCTCCATGTAGTTTCTGGCTGTCTGCACTCTACGCTGGTCCAGGCACTGGGAGTGGAGTGCTGCGAGCCACTGCTTGAGTACCGTGCGAGTGAGCTCCTTGTTGTTCTTTGTCTGCGGAACCTGAGCAGGGAAAAGAGTGATCCTGTTGGGAAAATACTGATGGACTACAGTGGCCTCAACGATAGGGTACGCAGTGTGCTTGGTGAGGGTGGTGCAGGGATGACCTTGCTCCAGCAGGTTTTGACCTGCCCTGTCCCGGTGGCAGTTGCATCGCCGCACAACCCGTGGGTGTGGTGGCCGGCGTTACAACAGGTTTTCGAGCCATCCAATGTTGATTGTCATGTCTTCTGTGACGCCGCGTTTATACCCGAAGAGTGTGCTGGAGGCATTAGAGTTGTAGTTCTGTCTTTGAAGGTGGCGGTTCAGCGGCGAGTTTCTGCGGTCACCTTCAGTGTACTGTGTGAGATGTTGGCCATTTCGGTAGCGTCGGATGTGGCCCAGGATCTCGAGTTACCGTCTTTCTCCATTAATACTGATTCACTGTCAAGCTACAGGCTTCTTCGACGGTGCTGGGAACATCTAGATGTCACTGACCCATTAGTTTTCACGATTGCTTGGTAATTTTGGGTGACCTCTTGCAGTAGCACGGTGGTGTTTCGTTGGACGAAGGGTCACTGCGGCAACCCAGGGAATGAGCATGCTGATGGGTTGGCCCGTGAGGCAGTGAATAGTGATTGTCCTGAGGTGAGTCCTGTGATCACTCCCAGGATGCGGAGGCCAGTGGTACGGAGGTGGGTGCATGGTAGGCAGCAGGCGGATTGGGCGGCAACACCAGTGTGCAGGCAACTTCATGAGGTGCACCCGGTATGCTGTGTGGTCTAATGTTGAACTGTTGGAGTACAGGGATGCGAAGACCATCTCCAGGCTGCGCACTGGCCACTCGCTGCTCCATCTGCATGCACATCACTTTGGCTGGGTTATCTCGCCCATCTGTGTGACATGTCAGGTGGATGAGACCCCAGAACACATACTGCTTTTCTGTGCGTGGTATGTGTGGTGGAGAGTGGAATTGACTTCCTGGATACGTGAGGTTCCATTGTTGCGTGACTTGCATGCGTGACTTGTACGTGGCAAGAACTCGGTGGCAAAGCTGAGAGCGATTGCAAGGTTTTGCAGGGTCGTAGGAATTGAGTTGTAGTGTTAGGTTAGAGAACTCCTGGTCTGCATCTAATGGGCTGGTAGTGCCAGAGAAAGTGTGCAATGATGAAGAGGAAGATGAAGATGTCGCCTACTTGAACTAAACCCGGCGTCTCGTTGCGTTGGTGCCACGGTGTCAAAGAAGTGGTACTCGTGTGGTGCGAGATGACCCGTTTGACCCACCGGAACTTTCTCTAGATGGGGAAGAGATGGCGGGGTTGTGCTTCAGTTTGGTGCTGTGGTGTCGGTGCTGTGATTGTACTGGGGTGTCTTATGACTGTATGCACATGT
The DNA here is from genome assembly GCA_023313725.1 of Lithobius niger. NCBI lineage: Eukaryota > Metazoa > Arthropoda > Chilopoda > Lithobiomorpha > Lithobiidae > Lithobius > Lithobius niger. The sequence goes on from JAHWFP010058623.1 coordinate 30,127, forward strand.
TGTACAAGGGTGTTGTTATTATGAGGTGGGTGTTTGTGTATTCCTGTAGTATTTTTGTAATGGGGCGTACAGTGTTAGGCTTGGGCCTCAAGTAAATTTGTGACCGAAAGAATAGTGTAATAATTTGTATGTAGTTACTGTTTAGTTTTGCAGAGCGTACGGCTACGGGCCATGGCTCTTAATAAATGATCAAAAGAATCCCCAAGCGTAGGTAGGGGTATGTGACTTTTGGTTAGGGCCCCTGTAAATAAATCGAATTGAATTGAAAGAATCCGTGTTTCAGCTAAACGATATACATTTAAACCAAACTAAGCTACGTAATTGACAGCTAAAAACGATAGAATGGAGTATTTATTTCGCAGCTACAGGCTTCCATAGCCGAGTTGAATTGGTTCAAGGTAGCCAGCAACAATCGATTGCATGCACAAAGCTTTTGTTCCGCGACGCCATAGCTGTAAAAAAGGTATACGGATTAAAAACAAAAACGTCAAGTGTGCCGTAAAAAAGGGGTTATATGATTGAATTTTCATTTGTTAAAATAAACACGGATAAAAATTGATGTTTTTTAATTGTGGTCATCGTGTGGTTATCGTGGCTGAGCGGTGAGAGAGCTCAACCTGGTTGCTGGAGGTTTGTGGATCTGGTCGAACCCTTGGAAAGGGGACCTAGTCAAAGTCCCCGTCAGGATTGCCGGCCAGGGTAGCGTGAGAGGCTACCATGCTCCTTCAGTGGCTATGGGATGTATTCTGTCTTTCGGACCCAACGATGATTGGAGGTTTCCTGGGTCGAATCCCCGGGCTGGCACCTCCCTTTACGAGATATTTCTTCTTCTCTAAAAATCTGGTAATGTTCAAAATTGAGCCGGTTCAGCCATACAAGCATTAATTGCTTTGGCTGACTTAAGGCTCGTCAAAATTTCTAACAAAAAAAAATTGAAATAATCTAATGTACAATTGAGAAAATTGCATCGTGCTTTACGATTTAAATATATGATTGGTTAAGCACAACAGCACCTAAACAGATGCAATTTTCTCAATTGTACATTAGATTATTTTAATTAAAAAACATCAATTTTTATCCGTGTACATTTTAACAAATGAAAATTCAATCATATAACCCTCTTTTTTTACGGCACACTTGACGTTTTTGTTTGTAATTTGAAGCATATCTAGTACGTAGCACAATGCCTCATCAAATCATATAAATAATGGCAAAGGATTTAGCTGCAGAGTGACATACCTGGTTTTTTGTGGATTCTTTTGATGGTTGCAACGTTGGAGGATCATCTGGTTAACGTACTACCTACAATTCGCTTGGGTAACACTCAGCTTGTGAAACCACCCGACTTCAAAATGAAGACCTGATAGTGTTTGTTTAATTCGTATTAGTGTCAGTTATTTGGAAGTTGCAGGGTCGGGGATTGTACAGTACCTTTTGTTTATTTCTGTTTGACAATATTATTTTTATGTCTTAAAGACCATGCTGAGACCAAACACGATAAAACACTGATTCTCCTCATCCTCAGTATATCTGTTATACATTAAATTTATTGCGTGTTTCAAGATGACATGCAAGTCTGATAATGACATGATAATTGTTTGAATGTTATGTTACTGTGGACGATATAGGGAAGGTGTGGTAATTTTATCCTTCGAAGCTTGCAGTTCACATGTTAGCTTATGTTTTAGATCGATAAAAACAATTTGTTGAGGTGCCCTAATGAGCAGTAGGGTAGTTAAGTATGTATGAGATCCATAACAGCTCTAAAGTATGGTTGTATACTCATTCAGGGTAGGTGGTCTTAGGGGACTTATGTCTGTTTGTAACACGATGAAATACAAATTATTGCAAAATTGGAAATCATTCCCATAATTTTCAACATTTTAATAACACTTAATTTCGAACTTTAGCATAAAATTTGATGGATAGCCTGGTTTAAAAGAGTAAGAGTTTTAAAATGGCCGACTTGATGCTAGACTAGCTATAACAGGAGCTAAGTCATTTCGCTGTTTAAAATGACTAACAGCCTATTGGTGTTTAAACCAAACTGTAAGGGTCTTGTGATCATTGTGTGAAAGTAATGGTGCTCTGGATCACATAGGTAATGTGGATTTAACGTTCGAATCTTGCAATTTACATAGCCTGGAAAATTGCATAGTCGTTCGACTTCCATTTATTACATGAAATGAGTTTTACGGGCAAAGATATTTGTTTAGTTACTCTAATGCTGTAAGGAGAAGTTGAGGTTTAAATGTATGATCCATTCGTGATTCGTAGACTTAAAGTGCATTACAAAATTAATAGACTACTCTAAAGTATGGTCGAATGACCTTTCAGTCAATGGGCCAGTATTGGTTGTGGCATTATATGTCAGCTATGCCTGCTATGTCTGCTGAGCCTATTGGTGACTAAACCAAACTGTAATCATCTTGCGATCATTATTTGAATGTTTGGCTACTGTGGGTGACATGGGCAATGTATATTAATTGTAGCTTATAAAGCTTGCATTTTACATTATCTGGAGAGTTCCGCACAGTTGTTCGGCTTCCACACTAATATGTCCAGTATGTCCAGTACGTAGCACAATGTCTCATGAACTCATGTGAATATTGGCATAGGAGCTAGCTGCAGTGTAACATACTGAGTTAAACGTGGACTTATTTGGAGGTTGCAATGTTGGTGAATTATTTGGTGAAATGTAACTATTATTCGGTTGGGTAAAGCTTGTGAAATCACTTGACTTCAGAATTAAGACTGAATAGTTGTAGTTTATAATTAATATTAATTGGGATTGGTGTCAGTTATTTGGAAGTTGCAGGGTTTGTGGCCTGTGCAGTATCTTTTGTTTGTTTCTGTTCGGCAATTTTCTTTCTTATGTTTTAGGGATCACACGTATTGCAACGCTGAGTCTTTCCTCGCTGTATCAGTTATGTTTTGATCCAAATCGATCAAATCCATTTTTTTCTTCATAATTACAAGGTGAAAAGCCAAATATCCAGTTTTACGTTTCTTTTAGCTTTGGTTTTAGTAAGTTTCAATTTGTAGGTTTGTGTGAGTCGTAGTCTTGTCGATTAGTCCACCGTATTCGCATAATTTAACAACGGAAAAAGAAACAATTGTTCATGCGAGCTATGGCTGTGCTGCATATCTATATCTTCGTGTTTAACTGTTATAAGCAAAATATTTTTTTTATTGTTGTATTATTGGGTTCATGCTCCCTAAAAGCAAAACAACAACGACAAAATGTCAAAGATCCTGGGTTTTCCACTTGGATTTCTCCAGCTAATTGTTCCTATCATCTTCGTGGGGCAGAT
>JAHWFP010058625.1:6482-34608 GCA_023313725.1 Lithobius niger
TCCATATTGCACTATTTCCTTCTAGTTTCTTAATTAAATTGCATATAGAGGGATTGAAACGTAAAAATACTGTTCTTCAAGCAGGGGTCGAGAAATGTCGGCAACTAAAAATATAACTTAGGTGGAAATATGTAGAATGATGATTTGATTTTGTGGGAGTAACACGTAATATTTGTCCAACACTTCAGCGCAGTAACGTGAGCCAATTTCTCTTGTAGGCCTGTTCAGGATACAGAGTGCCAAAGAAAAGCCATACGTGTGCGATATTTGCCAAAAGGGTTTCACCACACCCAAGGTTTTGCATCAACATCGTTACACTCACACGGAAAGATTCAAGTGCATGGAATGTGGTCGGTGTTGCCAATCGCAGAGCAAGCTGGAAATCCACTGTTTGACTCATTTTCCTAAATAACAATTCCAAACTTGTGGGATCTGTGTTGCAGTTCTGCCCATGCCAGACTAGCCGTAGTTAAAATCCACTTTAGAAAGAAGCTTGTATCAAAATACCTTTAGTTAAATTTCACATGTACTTAAAATACATTCAGAATTTAGAATAACCTATCTTAATAGAAAACTATGAATGTTAAAAAAATTTTTTTTGTTCTAATTAGTCTTTTGCGTACTATTCCAGATTCCAGATTTTTCTTGTGACAATATTGAAAATTCTACTAATTCGTTTATATTGACACGTTTCTTTCCCTTTGATAGACTTGACTACTATAGCGGCAACTCATTCTGCTTGCGATGTCTGTGGTCAGTGTTATAATAACTGCAGTACTTTGAAATCTCGCTACTGCACAGACAAAACGTTTCAATATGTGGTAAATTCCTAGTTAACGGGTTAATTTGTTAGTACATGCCGAGATTTACATTCCTAAGCAAATAAGCCAGTAGTAGAGTTTTTTTTTTTGTATGGAACTAATTTGCATTCCTGGTGTAATTTGAATTCCATAACCGGGATGAGCATTCCTAGATGTTTCATTATTATTTATTATTATTTTTTATTCATTTATTAAATTATTACAGGTAGAGAAACAAGATGTACATGGTGACCGAAATGTCGGGCTTTTCTGAATATAACCCAAGTAATGCTAACTCTCCTGTTTTACAACCGTAATGATGAAAACAGTGAGAAACTCGATGTGTTCAAGAAAATGGCCTTGATGACCTCTTTCAAGGTCAGTATGTTGCTAACATTTAAAGGAAGTGTTTTATCTCATTGATGTAAATTAGAATATTGTAGGAATACTGAAGACTGCCATCCTCCCCCACCACGAAAAGAACGGAATGAAAATTAGTATAGAAATGCCAATGTTATGTACAAAATCAACTCTTTGCAAATAGCGTCTACTACAAGGGGCACTTTTCCTGATACAAAGCAAATTTCTGTCTTATTTATTTTATGTTTGAAGGAGTCATAAGTCGGAGGAGCATCCAAAAAATAGGTCATCCAGCGTGTACCACGATTCGCTTCACTGCATGTCAGTTCACCTCTTGCAGTGTTGCTATTTAGGAAGTTTGTTTTGTACATTGCAATTTCTCCACTAACTTTCATTTTTTTTTTGGGGGGGGGGAAGGGTTGGCAGCATTCAATGGTTTTCAATAACTCTCGAATAATGTAAACTGTTTCCTTTAAAAGTTCCTTTAGCATCATGATGACCTTGAGAAGGTCATCAAGGTCCTTGTATTAACGTACATCTAATCTCACCGTTTTCTCAGTACTATTGCAAACTTGTTAAAAAAGCAATGAACATTTTTGGGATATCTTCAGTAACATTTGGAATAACCTGTAGGCTATATGCGATGCCTTAGTGAACAAACATTCATATTTTAATTGTATTGTATGTTGCATTAGTTTTATTGTAGCACACAAATTAAACTATATAAGAATTGAAATGAGTAATAAATAATCATTGTTTGTTATTTATGTATTTGTGAAAGTGTAAAGTTTGTTTTGTACTGTTGCTCACATAAGTTTTTCAAATACTTCACATTGTCAGAATTTATAAAGATTATTATTATTATTATTATTAAAGTGATACTCTCCAATGGTTGGCAGTGTGACTCCTTTGCATGTGAAAATCACTTCTCGTCTGGTAGTAGAAGCAAAATACCATGGTAATAGCATACTAGAATATGCACGGAATAGTCTACCTACTACTTTAGATGGCTGACTGACTACAACCGGCGCACACCTAACCATCTTGTGCGCAGACGTTTTTTTTTCCTGTTACATACTGGAAAGTGGTTTTATACCATCCTGGGTTCATACCGACCTGGAAAGTCAGGGAAAATCAGGGATAGTCAGGGATACGAAATAGGGTCAGGGAAAGTCAGGGAAAAAATGGAAAATCGGCAAAAAGTCGGTGACAGTCAGTGATTTTTTTTTAATTTAAAAAATGGGGCAAAGCAAATGGAATTTGCGAGACCACACGGTTCATTATAAAAACGAAATTCTAAAAATGAAAAAAAAAGGTTCTAAAACCACCAGTTCATTCTAAAAACGAACTGTCTTTTATAGAATCGTTTTTTTTTCATTTTTAGAATTTGGTTTAGAATTTTTAGAATAAACCGCGTGGTCTCACAAATTCCAGTTGCTTTGCTACTACTTTTTTGCCCCATTTTTTAATTTAAAAAAATTGGGAAAAATGTGCAGTTGCCATCCAGATGAAGTTATGATGCCAGGCTTGCAGAGTGAGCAGTTGACTTTGTGTAATTTAAATTTTTTTTAAAAGTGTTTTGGTCAGGGATATTTGAAGAAATAAGTCGGGGAAAATCAGGGATAGTCAGGGATTTTCATTTTCAGATATGATCACATTTGATGATCACGTTTAGAAACGTCTTTTCATTCTTTAGGTTTGCGGATGCAGTAACAAGTTAATGTAGATAAGGTTAGTTTTCTTTTGTGGAATTGGATTTTTAATTTTTAAAATTATGGATGCACAATTTGATTCGTTTAGTTGATTCATTTAAATATATTCATTTAAATATATTAAATGTGCTTAATCCCACCTGCCCTAAGTTTAGCTAAAAGAAATGGTGAAAACTTACTTTCAACTTCAAATTGGATGAACTACTGTGACAATCTACAATCATTTGCATGTGATATTCACCAACTAGTTTTCCGAATTGCAAAATTTTGCGTTTGCCTTCAGCATACGAAACGTTTTAAGTGCTAACTTGTGATAAACGGTGTTATTTTTGCTGGAAATAGTTTACTCGTGAATGTAAGAATTACACCATAAACTCTGGAAGTTTGCAGCTTTTCTGTATTACTAACAACACGTACCTCAACTAATTGGATGCATCAGTGGCCGATCTGAATCGATTATCCTTCATCAATTAGGACGTCACGCTTCAATTTTTCATGAACGGACTCAGTGCTTCAGCGTGGGCATATGTTCTTCATCATGCCTACTTCATCAAGAGTGTTTATAATCAGTTTTGAAGTTAAATACCAACTGACGAATATGTTTACTTCTGATATTTGAATTTAAGACAACTCTGCATATATATTAATTTCTAGTAGACGAGTGCAGGGTAGATTAGTACGTAGTGTTGCTTTTCTGAAAACATGGAATAATATAATACCTGTTTCCATCAACGGCACCAGAAGGCAGCACTTGTTTGGTTCTCGTAGGAGACGAAACTTGAAATAAAAAATGGCGGCATCGTTACCATGGTAAGCATGGCAAGAGCGACAATACCTTATGAAATTGACGAAATACTCGTACGTAGGCAACATCCAAAGGTTGGAGAACTTATTCTGTGTTCGATTCCAACCGTATTCAGTTCATTAGAAGAAACGTGAACCACAGGAAAAGCTTAAGCCTAAGCATCCGCTCGAAACACAAAACCATGCGTTATACTTAACGCCACTCGTACCTACAAACCGTTTTAAATTGAATGTTGGATTTAAAAAAGTAAAACTTGGTCAGAGAGTTCTGATCTATCTTAAAATTATTTTAATGTCATAATCTGTCATATGATAGTTTTTAAGTGATTAATTTTGTATTCTTATCGTGATCAATTTGATTTAGTGGCGCTAATACCTTCGATGCCCATGATATTTTGCGCATCCCGTTACTTGACGACAGCGCCATCCGTTGGTACATCGTTAATAGCCGGTACTAGTTTCATCCAAATATTTAGCGTTGGCAGTGAAAGAGTGACACTACCGATGTCGAGTGACTTGTGAGTGTAGTGGTGACGCTCTGCATAACAACAAGTTCCACCATTTGTTAATTATGTTTACCTAAATAATCAAACCGAAGAAAAACTGTATGTCCGTCTCTTTAGTCGTTAGATTGAGTGAAAAAACGTCTTCGAAGGGCTGACAAGTCCTATCCTTCATCAGAGACGTCACGCTGTAAGGGATCAGGAAATTGATTCCATGTTAGAAACTATTTTGATTAGCTGTGGCTACGGTGCTGAGCTAAAGTGAGCTTGTGTATGCTTACCAGCACTTGCTTCGTCGCCCTCCTTTTTTGTACGAAAATACTTTTTCGTTAATCGAGGTTAAAGTTAGTACTAATTAAGTCACAACAGACCATTGAAGGTACATACACATGTTTACGACTTAACAAATTAATTTATACTCTGATTATTTTATGTTGTATTTATTTGTTAAATATTCAGAGAAAGAGATTAAAAATCGTTTTATATTTAGGTTAAGAAATCTGAATGCACTACTGATGCGGGACAGGGAATATTTTATTTTGCATTCGTCAACTGCACTATACACACACTATTTAAGAGCTTTGATACTAACGTATTCATTTTTGGTCATAATCATTGCATAAACTGATGAAAAAATATTTATTGTAAAACTAGTTTTGATTCATTATAAACCTTTTTTGTTAAGCTATACCAAATTTCCCATCTTTGGAATCAGATATATAAACGTGCTAACGTAGATGTGCAGAAAACCTTCGCAATGATGGTCCACATGAATCTTCGTCATTCAGGTTTGGTAGATCTGTAAGCACCGAAAACCCGCACTAAAGTTTTGTTGCTCTTTATAGTGAAGGAAAAAATATCTGTACGAAATGGGGAAATTTAAATTACATATTGATTGAAAGGCTTGCCTAGGAAATGCCTAAGTGAAATCATTGTAACTGATTCCTACACTTTAATTTGTAACTGCAATCTCAGCTGCAAACTAAACAAATATTAGTTAAGTAAGTTATTGCGATGTACGTTAATTCCTATACAATGCAATTAAAAATTCTGTCTTATGGTCACTTTGCATTCTTAGCTAACTTGCCTTTTTTTTCTTTTGTTGCTTAGGGAATGATATCACTATTGGAAATGATAAAGGCCGAAATTTCAAGTGCAACATGTGTGACCAAGCCTTCTTTACATCAACCACTCTTCGAGCACACCGCAATCTACATTTCGAACGTTTCAAGTGTTCAACGTGCTTCAAGTGTTTCCACAACCGAGGGAACTTGGAGAAACATTTGCAGACACATTTGTCTAAAAAGCCCCGGTTTAATTGGCAGTGCCAGACGTGTTGTAGTATTCACAGTACTCGCAATGGTCTGATACGGCACCAACTTGAAAACCATTCCTAAGCAAATTGATTTGTCGTACCTCTGGAACTATTAAAAGAAGTGTCTGAGCCCAAGTTTCACAATTTTCTACAACTTTTTAAAGTAGTCACTAAACCCTAATTTAGTGGATGTTTCTGGGCGACTTTGAATGTTCCCTAGGGAATGTATGCATTGTGTGCATTGTTAGAAACGTCTCTGTAATTCGAGAAACTTTTGTCGTAAACAATTTGTACTGTTCCCACGCATTTTATGATGGCAACCACGAGTAGAAAGGGAATAAATTTAAAATTTGTTTTATCATTTCCTTTTTTTTTGTCAAAAGCGTATTGTTTAACTCGGATTAAGACCTGAAGTATGAAACTTACTAGACGTGCAATCCAAAAAGCAACCCTGTGAACAATCTAGCCCAGATCCCACTACGCCCCTGCCGCGATCCTAGGTGTACAGTGCAACCATCAGGTAAGATGGAAGGAACAGCAGAAGATGTTGTAACTGGTTTATTTCTACCTTAGGTCTTTATCCACAACGAGGGAAGAAGCGGTTCAGCGTCTGCTCTTAAAGGTAGCCTTAGCCCAAGGGCACTACGCACGACAGCTGTTGCTGCTGTAGGCTCCTGGTCCCAAATGAAGCTACAGCTCGAAGGCAGCTCCTTTTATACCAAGGGATATTACCCAGAATGCACTGGTACTTGAGAAGCCTTGGGTTCCACAAACATCCTCCATGACCTTTATTTAGCTCTATCTGCAAGAATTTCTTGGATAAGCCTTAGAGAGGAGGCAGAGGGGGCGCTGGGGGGATTTCGGGGTATCTCAAGTGGGTTCCATAGCTAGTTCGATTTGTACTGCAAATAATAACGTATGCGCCAAATATCATGCTTTTATCTCGATTTACAAGAATTGTTGATCAATAACCTCATAGAGTTGCGTGTGGAGGGAGGAGGCACGGGAAGGGGCGTTAGGTGATATCTCGAGTGGGTTGCACAGCTAGGTCGATTTGCTGTGCTAAGAATGACTCGTGTACCAAATTTCATGGCTTTTGGCTCGATGTGTATAATTAGCGCAGATTCTGGCTCGTAACAGCTGTCTACACCTGGATATCGGATCAACGGGGAAACCAACAGTCAGTAAACACTGAACCAAACATCTTTAAGCTTTTTTCTTTCTGACTTGAAGCAAACCCTGCGACTGCTTAATTAAATCACACTCGTTTTACCGTCGTTTTGTGCATACAGAAGGTTTAATCATGACACGAATTCCAAATTTCTCCGTATCCATTCTGAAGACAAGTTTTAAAAAATCCATTATAGATTGGTAAAAAGAAATGAAGAACTGCACATTAAACGAGGTTAAAAACTGTGGGCCTTCTATTTCGAAGAATGTAAAAATTGTCTTCATTGTGAACGAAAAACTGTAAAAAATAAAGGACAACTGAACATAACAGGACCTCTGCACATGGGAGCTGCCATACTGTTGTGAAAATGAGAATCCAATACGGCAGCTACCGTGTGAAAATTTATCAGCTTCATGCTCTATGCTCTACATAGGAATTCCAAAATCTATAAAAAAAAAATCGTAGGGATATTTGTTTGGGAGCTGTATCATCCACTCCTCCGTTTGCTAACCATAGCTCCGCCATTACTTTATTTACCACTCTGCCACTAGCCAAACGGTTTTAACATTATGATAGGAAAAGCGATGCAGGAGAGGGTGGGCAGACTCCAAGTAAAACTGGAGCTGGACGGTAGCTCCTTTTTTATCCGGGGATATTACCCAGAGTGCATTGTTACCCAGAATGCACTGTTACCCAAGGCTTGGGGTTCCATGAACCTTCTGAGCTGTGGCTCCATCTGGTTAGAGTTCTGGCAACAAGCCCCTGATCACCATCTTTTACATCAGGGATACAATATGACTAATATGCAGCAGGATTTCGCAGGATTTAAATATACACAATAGAAAGGATGCCATAGCAAGAATACAAACGAGCCTTTAGCCTGAGGTTAGGTTTGGTACCCTATCAACACTGACGTGACAGCATTATACATTACAGTTACAATAGCTGGGCACGGTTTTGACTTAGGTGGTTCAGCTGCCTTGGTAGTGAAATCTAAACAAGCATAAAAACAACGATTAATACTGCATCTGGGCGGATTGTTTTCTTTGCCGCCCCCCCCCCCCCCCTCCCCCAGTTTCCCCTTGCTGTATTTTTCTCCACTTAACTGTAAATTCCAAATTTGCTGACACCATTTAGCTGACTGTCGTCGTGCCCGTGCTGAATGAAATAATAGGAAAACATTTCATTAATTTCTGTTAAAATTCTAAAACTAGTACTTTTGTTGATTGTAAAATATATATTGGTTACAAACTAGTGTAGAATTTAAAGAAATCAAGGAAACGGTGTCTGGTGCTAAAGGACAAATTTGGTTCCCACATTGGTTCATAAATATGTAGGGCATTAAGTGTCCTTAAAATCAATCGTCTGCAGTACGAAGATATTAACCGGCGATCGAAACTCTTTGTATTATATTAAGCATTTTCCATTTTACTGATTTTTTGGATATTGAAGTGAGTAGATATCCATTTCGAGTATAATATAACTCATAATTTTTATAAAATGGGACTGTGATATCCCTTTGATGGTGGCTTACACTCCATCAGCTTATTGGTTTTCGTTTTTCTCTAGTGAATTCGGCAATACTAGAGAACGAAATTTCAAGTGCAGCATCCGTGACTATGCATTCTTCACCTCGTTCACTCTTCGAGCGCATCGCAACATACATTCCAAACGTTTTAAGTGTACAGAGGGTTCCAAGTGTTGCCTCAGCCGTGGCCACCTAGAAACACATTTGCAGACACATTTCCTAAAAAAAAACGGCGGTCCACTTGGCAGTTTGCAGGTTTGTTGGCGTGTGTACAACACGCAGGAAGATCTTCTACGTCACCAAATTGAAAAACATGCTTAAACAAACTGATTGATGTTATCAATGGAAGAATTGTGTCTGAACACAGGCTGCAAAACTTTTCATCCTGTTACTTTTGACCTTACGCATTTTATAAGTAATTGGTGCCTGATAAGACGAAAATCTGTCAGCTGTTTTCAGTGTTCTAGCTTTTCCGGCTGTCAAGATCTACATGCTAAGTGACAGGGATGCGTGATATTGTAGTATTATTGCCATATGCAATTCGTGCGACAGTGTTAACTCATTGTTTTTCATGTTCTCCGATTAGCAGAACACAGTTACTCAGGAATAAAATTTTTAATTTATGGAGCTGCATAAGTTTAGTGTAATAAGTTGAGAACCTTTTTAATAACCATGCTCACGATACTTCTAATGAATCGTTGATTTGCTAAAATTACGTGGACCCCGAATGCAAATTATATAGGCCTGTGTTTGTGTGATTTATCTTAATGGCATATACTTAAAACAGACGTAACGAGTAAACTGCAAGATTGTGCAATTCAGCAACTGCGCAGTGACTGAAATAATGCAACAATTGCAAATCTCGCAAAGCAACGCATCATGATCACTATGTGACCAAAATTTCATTATTGTCCATTCCTACTAAATGAACAATTCACATCACGGTAATAAAAATTCCCTTTGAATAATTTAATCAGTTTAGTTATTCCTTGCATCCAATTTCTTTATAATTCAAGTTTGGAAACTAGGGAAACAACGCCTTCCGTCTTGATTTGCCATCATACGATCTGTTGTTTGTTCGGCGTTTCATCTTGGATGCCCTGATCGGATACATCATGGTGAATCAGCTAAGAATCTCACGATTTGCGGACTGGCAGTTCACATTTTATGTCAGTTTCATTTGCCGCAATTCTGATATCTCGGCAGAAAATGTGTTCTGCCAATACACAATTCGTGTATGAGTTGAGTTGATACAGTGATATGTACACATTGCCAGTGCAAGTTGTTGGTGTTGCATAATGTTAGAAGGCTAAAGAAAAAATGCTCTACAAACTGTTTAATACTGTGTATGAATATGGAATTTTACTTATGTTATCCATGTCTTTGTACTATTATTATTTTTGTTCCAGTTTGAGCATTATTTACCGTGTTGTAAATTCGATTTTAATAAACCATTGAGCAAATTCGTTAAATGGATATGCTTGTATATTACTGCAAATAAACAAACACCCTTCATAGCTTCCTGGAACTATAGTGGACAAATAATCTGGACGAAAAAATGTTCACGTGTCTGTGTGGCCAGAGATCTCTCCCGGATCTTCCAATCACGTGTTGACTGCTTTAACTGCAAAGTTATAATGACGCTATACGAATCACTGCAGTTCCTGGATCCACGACGGGTGTTTGTTAATTTATCGTTTCTATTCACATTCGTTTCTATTAATTTCTATTCGTTTCTATTTCATTTCTATTCATTTGTGTACGATAATTATATGTATTTTAGATACTCTCAAATACGAAAAAGAACCGTGAAAAATACTACAGACAGTATTTTGTGGAGTGTTAAGGAAGAAATTGAAACTATTCCAGTTTTGGTACTATTTCTTACACTGTATTAGGGGGGGGGGGAGATGAGGCTTAATGGCGCATCGACAGCTTGGTCATTAGCACCAACCTCAGTCACAGTGCAGTGGTCCGGGTTGCCACTCCACCACACATTACAGAGATATTATTCAAACCCCTAATCTAAATCTAGGTACACTGTGTGAACCTAATTAATTGTATGCTTTGTATATTTTTAATTATTTACCCCAAAAGGGCATACATTTCTCCCAAAAGGCAAAAAAAGAACAACTTAAAAATACAGGAGCCTACATGCTTAGTGCACTTTATGTTTCTGCTAGCACATTTCGATGAGCTTATTATTTTTTTTACTGTTCGCGTTTAGTATTAATTACTTAATATAAAAGTGAAATATATGTATTTAGCCTGTAATACACAACACTAAATGCTTTTTGAGAAAATGTCAACTTGTAAAAATACTTGTAACCAGAGCCGGCAACGAACTGGGATTGTGAAATTAAGTGACAATGTTGATGCGAATTTTTTTATAGAGTTTAGAACCTAAATAGGTTCGCTTCTGTTTATTCGTGGTGGTATATGTATTCTTGAAAAAGCTAGTCTACTTTTTCAAGAATGCACTTGCATAAAAGGTCTACTAAAACCTGCCACTTTTTTTTAAACTGCTCCTATCTTCTTCCTTCAAAACCACAGTCGTTGACACGTTAAAAAATACCACAAAAAAATTTTTAAAAACCATAATAATAACCCATATCAATAAACAAATAAAAACTGGTGACGTTACGTCTCTTTGCAGTGGACTCATCAGACTCAATAAAACCACACACCGAGGTTTACACAAAGAACAATTTGTGTATTGCATGCATTAGACATAAGAGAGTAAGTTACCTGTGTAAACAACAACTATTGCCTAAATTTAATTAACTGGTAAATTTAAAAGTTTGCACGTTACAGAAAAAAAATACCAGCATGAAAACCTGTGTGGGAGTGGTTTTAAATTTATATTTGCCAAAAAAAAAAAATCTCGATAGGAGACCCCTCCCTGTCTATTGACAACATTTTTTTCATGTTTGTAATGACGATTTTCAATTAGCAGCTTTTTGCTTTGTTTTTTTTAAGAAAAAATTGTGAGTAGGGGATGGCCCTAAAGGCATTGTGCGTATGAAAGGTGTATTGTGCATATGTAACAACAATGGTGCACACTCATTTTGCAACAGGAGTAGCACTGCCACCAGACCAGTCTAAACTGTGGAGGTGGGACGAAACAGAGGTTCAATGGTGGGGTATTAGAGTGGATTTATAATATTGATTTTGACGCGTATGCGTGACGCTCGGCGCGTGAAACTAGAGTTTTCCCCATGCTCAACGCTTAAGCGCGACCATTTACAATTGTAGAGCAGGTGCGCTAATGCGCGCGTTTTGCTATTTTCAAGCGTCACGCGAATATCTATTGGACCTAGATCGGTGAGCGCCAAGCGACGCTCGCACGCTTAGTTGTTGCATGCTGGGATAAAAAAATGGCGGCATCAACGGATTCCATCGGCGCCACAAGAAAGGAAAACGTGGTGTGCTAAAAGGTTGAATGCTCAAAATAAACGGCCAGATATTTTAATTACAGTGACCCGTATGGCATCGAATCTTGGTGCTATAGAAGGGGAAGTTGTGAAACAGCATAGTTGGAACGGAGTATCAGCCAGCATTAGCAAGCTCAGGCACCTGCTCACGCGTTTGATTTGTAAATGAAAGAGCGTTTGCTTAGTGTGATGATACCACGAGCGGGCCAAGCTGATTGTCCGCGCTCACTGCTTTGTTCATGAACTGGCGTACACGCCAAGCGTCGAGCGCCACGCTCACGCACAAGCTTTTATATTATAAACGCAGCCTTACACTTTTATCCACACATTTTTTAAGAATTGAAACGAAAATCAAAACGTTGTGGTGTGGAGGTGGTTTCTTCCTATTACAACAGTTTGAGGAAATCATTTGTTAATGTTACAGGCGAAATACCATTATCTAAAACTGTAGGAAAGTGTACAGGCTTGATTGCAGAGAGTGCCACGCCACTAACGTTGGACCGTTAGTCAAATGGCGGCACAGGAATTTACTGTCATGGTTTAGTAGGACCGTGGTCCGTTCGTCCTTTTACAGCTTGTATTAGGATCGACGGACCATGGCGGAACGAAATGGAGACTTGTATCGGGATTCGAGACCATCGTTGAGCAATCTTGCCAAATAACAATAATGCCCACTTCATTGACTTTGAAAATATTGCAATCCTCAAGTGTGAAAAAAATGAAACAGAAATGTACGTAATGGAAAGTTTGTACATTAATAAAGAAAACAAGATGTTGTGTCAGTGGACAGGGGCTTTGGCAGGTGGTTAAACTTTCCCTCATCCCCCCCCCCCAAAAAAAAAGAGTGATTAATAGAGAAAAAAACTGATTTAAGTTAAACTGATAATTTTTTTCTCTCAAATTCAAAAGTGCAGATTTGTCAGTTAATTAAATTTAGTCAATAGCTGGTGTTTATACACAGTTAAATATTGCTTTTATGTTTCACACATGCAAATAGAAAACTTCTCTGTAGTAAACTTGATGGTGTGCGGTTTTGCGGATTTCGATGAGTCCACTGCAGAGATGTAAAATCCAGTTTTTTACTTTTTAATTGACATGGGTTACTGAACCTTGTTTGTTTGAGGCGGTCAGTATGTTCGGACCTTTCGTCCCACAGACGATTGGTCTCCAGACTGTGTCAGAAGGACCATTGCTCATACCTGGAGTTTCATTGATTGTATATTCCAGCAGTGATGAGAAGTAAAACTGGAGTGTTTCACTGCGATACCCTGGTGCTACTATGGGCTTTTCTTTATATTTCCAGCGGTGAGTGTCTGACAGTTCTGGCTGGGGAGACTTTAGGACTTTAATCATTCCCGTCGCAAAACCCATTCTCCCCCAAATTAACATTGATTTGTTTGTCAACATTTGGCCCAACATTGAATAGCCAATGATTAATTGTTGGGCCGTCGTTTGCACCCAGCAGTTGGCCCAACGTTGTTTTGTCTCAACGGCCAATGATTTAGCCAACATATAGTCTCAACGTTGGGGGGGGGGGGGGCAGTGTTTTTAACCCGACCCTGCTGACAATATTTAGCCAACGATGTCAAAGTGGTTGGCATGTCAATGTTGCAGCACCATTGTCAAATCAACAACATCTAAATAAAAATTTCTTTTGGAATAAAAAAAAGCACGATGTCCTCTGGTCTAGATTGAACCCAGTGCTTATCACACTTGATCAATTAAGTTGTGACCCAGCTTGATAGCTAAAATGCTACTGAACGATTTGTTATGAAACCCAAGTGATGTGATGAGGCCAAGAGGGGCCATTGATTGGACAAGAAATGGATGACCTTGCTAAATGTTATCAAAGTCATTCAACTCCTAACCTCTTAAATTGTATCATACACCATGAGTATAAATTAGGAATATGTAGGGAGACATTACCAGTGCAAAAACAGAACGAAAATCGGATCAGATTCGCAGTACCTATAACCTATGTAAAATGGCTACTTTCAACCCCTGAATGGCATTCCATACAAACACTCCACTGTGCAAGGAAGCATCACCTTCCGATGGACAGTCAGGCAGGGAAGCAACGTGTTGCCGCTAGTCAACCTCCCTTGAAATGCTGCCGTTGTCGGTTGTGAAATCCCCAGGTTGAGTAGGACCGCTAACGTGAGATTGAGTAATTGGAAGGTGCTTTAAAGGCTCAGCTAAGACCTTGCTAGGCTTATGAAAATAACCTTGTGGGGAAAGACGTCAAAACATACATTTACTCGTAGATTTGTGTTCTTGAAGTGTTATTTCTTCAGTCATTCTCTTTTGGACTTTCTTTCCTCTATCCGTGTTCTGAATACGTATTTGTTCCCACAGATTCATTATCTTTGGATTTCCTTTCTTAGGATTCGTTTTAGCCATTTAGAGTTTAAAGGGCTACCTTCGATTGTTTGACAACGTTTGCTAACTGCTTGCATTACTAACTTTTATTGTAATTTTTCTTTCATAACTGTTTAGAAACCAGTTTTATTCTTTACAGCATGCCACGCTATACAAATGCATAAACATGCGAGATGCTTATTATTTATGTAGAGTGCAATCACAATGCACGTGCAGCAGCCAGGAAATACCAAAGCCAGTCTCGGCCAGAGGTCATTCTACATATAATTCTATTTCACGTTTAGTGGCATGTGTTACGGAAATGCGTAACACCCATGATAGGCCACGTGCAGGGCGACCAGTGAATGCAGGAAACAGAGTGGACGACGCTGAAGTTCTAGCGTTCTTCATTGCCCATCCGCACAGTAGAACATGAGATGCTGCGGCACAATGCAGATTAAGTCAGTCACGGGTAGTTGCTATCATCCACATACACAAATACCATCCATACCACGTACATTTCCAGCAGGGACTACACGTAGGGGATAACCAAAGGTGTTGCGACTATTGCAATGAAGTATTTATTCAGCTTCGTGACGATCCACAGTTCACTTTCAATCTGTTGTGGTTGGATGAAGCCAGGTTTACTCGTGATGGCGTTATAAATTGTCTCAATGTTCATTACTGGGCTGATCAAAACCGTTTGCCCGTTGCGAATTGGTCACACCCGACTTACTCACTGTTTCCTTTTGCGGGGGGTTGACCCTCCTGAATGTTCTTGGTGTCGACGGCTACTTACGGTCCGGCACTTACTTGTTGATTGTCGCCATCTTGATGGTGTTCGTCGTCGGTTCCATCTTCCGCATGACATTGCGCGTCAGTTGGGCGATAAGTCTGTCCTCCTGTCCGGTGTTTTTCAATTTTTGCAGGAGGTACAGATGTATGACAAGATTTAGATTAGGGGTTTGGATAACATCTCTGTAATGTGTGGTGCAGTGGCAACCCGGACCACTGCACTGTGACTGAGGTTGGCGCTAATGACCAAGTTGTCGACGCGCCATTAAGCCTTAATCCCCCCCCCTGATCAAAACCCTCATTGGACGAGAGATACACACCATCAGGTACAGTGGTCTACGCATGTATGGTGTGGCATCTATGGAAACTGACTAGTGGGCCTATTTTTCTATCACGGCATCCTTAACGGTCGCCATTACCTGGATCTACTGGAAACGTTACTGTCCAACTTTCTTGATGATTTGCCTTTACGAGAACTAAATACAGCTTAGTTTCAGCATGATGGCATTCCTCCTGGCAGTTGTATGGGAATGGATAGTTAACACCTTTGGGCAACGCTGTATTGGTTATGGTGGGATGGTTTCATGACAGGCTAGGTCGCCCGATCTGACACCGCTAGACTTCCTTTTGTGGGGGCCCCTCATATCCGTAGTATATGCCATTCCACCCGACAGTCTAGTGGTTTGTGAGAGAGGATCATCCTTGCCTGTCAGAGCATTGATGATAGATGTTAGAAGCTATGCGCAACAACATCGTGAATCGTCTGCAGGCTTGCATGGTTGCGGAGGGAGCACAAATGGAGTACACGTTGCACTGATCCCTGCGGTAACTCTTAAAGGGAAACAAGGCCTTTCGGCTTCCATGTGTGATTCATTCCATTTTAGGATTTGTTTGGACGATGGAATGTTTGTTCTTTGTTTATTTCTCGTGGCCAAAGGCGACTCCAGAAGTTTTTCGGGTAGGGACACATGTTTTCCCTACCTACCACAATTGTTGCAATTCTTATTCTTTGTAACAAGCAATGAAAAGTGGAAAAAAATAATCCCCTTCAGTGCATTTAGTTTACTTCTCATCAGTGGCGTTCCAGCCTCTCAATTTGGGGGGGGGGGGGGGGGGGGGTAACAAAAAAAATTGTTTTTTTCCCCCCCCCCCCCCCCCAAATAAAATGGTCGATCCCAAACAACGGAAGTATTTTATGGGAGGTCGACTAGTGGTAACGTGTTGCACCCCTTTCCCACCACTTCTGATTGCATACTGGCAGATGTGGGCTCAATGTACGGTTTATTCTGGTAGCATGCAGTTTTGGGAATGAACATTCTGGATACGAATAGTCCGTGTGACGAATTGTCAGGCGTCATAAAGTCATACCTTCTTTTTTTAATGTGTATCCAGGCAAACATTTTCTAAGGAAGAATTTGTTGAGTAACTTTTTTACTGTGTTTTCGAGATAACATTCTCTTCGATTCAAAAATATTTAAACACAAACACTCTCCACGACTTTCGATTAAATCAATTCAAATTTCCGTAATTTGGCAATGTGATTTTCCTTCTTCTTTGAAGTATTTTAGGCAACATTGATGATGTTCTGACCCATAGCAAATTTAGTAGCCAATGGGAACTTGTGTGTGTTCGAAGCCTCCTTGATAAAAGACCATTACAGTGGTGCCAGAAACTTCGACTTAATAATTAACTCCTTCCACGCCAGGATGGGCAAATATACAAGGAGAGAAAAAAATAAGTCCAGCAAGGAACGAAAAGCCGGCTTTATAGGGGAAACGGAATGAAGCGAGAAACGCGCCGCTGAGTTGTTATGGCTTGGTCTTCGAGCCTAGAGGTCTTCGAATCGTGTTACCAACCTGGAACTTAGGCAAAGGACTACACTGGGCGTACATCTGAAATGGATGGAGTTGGCGTATAAGTGACCAAGGTGTTATGGTATAGGAATTAAACCTAGGAGTTAAGATATAGCAGGCAAGATGGGAGGTATGCTAGGTGGTGCTAGCTCTTGATCTCAAGCAGCGAATTTGTGAACTTACAAAGCTTTCAAATGTTGTTAACACATGACGATGCACAGCAAAGCTTGGATTGATGTTTTCTGTGAGTTATGAAAGTCACTACTTAAACGGTGTGTTATTCAGGGAGCTTCGGTTTGGTACATCGTATTTGATTGAATGTTGTAATGGTTAATAAACACTAAAAAATGGCGGATGGCATTTAATGCAAACTTAGACAAGATCTTCAGATAACAATCATTGGTAATTCAATTCTCACTTGCACACGTTGACATGTAAGGGCCAATAGTCTGTGTTATTCATGTGGCAACAAATTCCATGCTAATCTGTTATTGTTTCAAGTGTAATAATTAAATTTCATTGCAAAGTTCCTACTTTAAAATGCAAGGCAATTTTTGACAACAAGCAGTCGTGAGATTTGAAGTGATGCCCACATAGCTTGAAGCTAATAATTTTAGCCACTCGGCTGTTTCCCTGCTCACTTAGTTTGTGTTGGTCGTCGGACTTTATTTATTTTCTGTCCCCTTTTTAGGGTTAAAGATAGATTAGTAACTAAGTTTCACTGAAAAACGCTCCATACGTGCTCACATACAATAAACTTTTTTAAAAACAAAAATAAAAAAAAAAAAAAGTCGGTAAGCATCGTCAAGGATAAAACCAGCTATAACTTAGGAAAAAACCGTCTTCGCTTGATTTTTCATTCTGCCGTTGGCTACGATTAACTGTCGTTTAATCTATTGTGTTTCCAACCGTAAGCACATGAGATATAGTTGTCTCTGATGCAGTTGTCACTGTATTACCAAAAAGTATTTGTATTAAGATATATTTTGTTATTGTTGAATTCTGCCGACTACAACTAAAAAAGAGGTTTGGTCATATCAAGAAGTTTAATAAAGCCTCTTTTAAAGAAGTTTAAAAGCGATAAAATTTCCAATTTTTCATCAAATCGAATTATTATCATTTATAGTTCCTGAAACGACCAACCGGGAGTACTGCATAAAACCATCAAAACTATAAACGTGTTGAAATCTTTCCTCCACAGGATCAGTATTAGAGGCCCAAAGTCCTTCTGTTATCCTTCCACTAACTGTGGTAAATTGATTATTATACTTATATTTATAAAATTCAACCATGCTCTCTCTATTTTTCAGAGTGCCTTATGCAAACAAGACAGTCTTCAGATGGTTTATATGTCTGCACCATTTGCGATTACCATTCCAACAGTCCATGGGCATTACAAGCACACCAAAACAAGCATTTGGAGCGTTTCAAGTGTTCTACTTGTTTCAGATGTTTCTGTTCCCGTGTTGATCTAGACCGACATTCTTTAACCCATCTTCCCATGGAAAATCGGCCTTCGTGGCAGTGCAATTTCTGTGACCGCTCCTTTACCAGCTCAAGAAGTCTAAAGAGACACGAACGACAACAGCACATTGAAACCAGTCAAACATGATTGTTAATAATGCCTAATTCTTTTCACGTTAGCGAAGAAAAGTACTGCTAAAAATGTATGCTGATAAAAATTTGTAACGCTGAGGTGTTTTATGTCCTTGTGGGAGTACTGACATTAAACCGTTGTCTTTACGAGTAACATTTTTTTTAGAACTGTAGCTTAGCTGAACTGTTTCTTTTGTTTCTTCTGATTTTCTTTTATAACGAGGTTCAGCTCATCATACTATCTGTTCAAATCCGAATCCACGTTTTTTAGTTTCTAAACTTTTTAAATTAACGTCTTATTGTTTTATGTTTGCACGCGCGCTTAATAACAGGGTAGGTCATTGGCTCTGAAGTGTCACTTTTTAAATGTTGTTATGTTGGGTGCTCCTTTCCACTTTTTGTCCACGTGCACAGTGTTGGTGCTGTTTAACGGGTGTTACTGTTGCACAGTTTTTTTTTTGGCCGAAACACATTCTCTCACATTGTAGGCGTGATACTAATCAATTGAGATTTAATGTACATGAATAACATTTATTATTTTGCAAATAAAACCTACTGTTGTTCTGTTTGGGAAGTTGTATAAAATTCTCGTTCAGTTTGTTTTCGTATCTGAAGGGCATTCATACCTAAAGTGTCGTGTAATGACTAAAGTGTTAATTTTTTTTAACTCTTCAAACAGCTATTGTAGTTATTTCACTGGTGGACTAAATGTTTTTAGATAAAATTCACTTGCTGAAAGTAAAAAATTATTAAAAAAATTCTCTTGCTGAAAATAAAGATTTGTAAAAATTGGGATCTGCCCAAAATCTCAAAAGACACGACCTCGAAAGACAGAATCTCGAACCCGAAATCTCGAAAATCACAATCTTGAAAAGCCTAAACCTCGAAAACCAATGATCTCGAAAAACGAAAAATCGAATATTAGAATCTCGAACCGTTCAACACAGGCTCGTTATTACCGTTGTGGCTACAAACAAAATATGCCATCCAAACATCATTCCACCCAACACAACTGCGAGAAAGGAACCAAGCACATATTATCAATAATTTATAAATTCTTGATATTATGTGGATGCTCTCTTTCCTGGTGCACTAACAGGGTTTGTGAACTAAGAAAGGGGGACTGCCGCATATGTTATACTATTTTTGGGTGCCTAAAAAAAACTGTGCTATATGGTTATTTTTTAAAACTATTATTCTGATTGTTTTGAATTCAAGACACGTAATGTGGGTATTGATAGCAACCAAATTGTACATGATTAGTTCAGTAATTATTTATTTATTAACGATTTCCCACGAAATAGCCTTAGTTTTAGGTACAAGTTTTCGAGGTTTTGCGAGTGTTACTATTAGAAACTTTCGAAATCTTTCATATGTTTTAGGGCTATGTCTTAGTGGAGTTTAATAGCTTTCAATTGAGCTAGTGTTTGTAAAAATCGACTTTATAGTTAGATTCCCTCATCAATAGAAGTTTATTCAATAGGCATTTTTTTTGTTTTTGAATTTTAAAAAATGTTCTAGGTTCAAGATTTTTCTAGGTTCGAGATTTTGGATGTTCGAGATTTAGGTTCTTCGAGATTGTGGCTTTCGCGGTAGGGGAGGTACGAGATTTTGGCTTTCGAGAATTTGGTTTTCGAGATTCTGTACAGAACTCGTAAATATTCATGTCGCAAATCTTTCGTCTTTATAGGCTGAGCTGTTGAAATAGCAATTGATGCAGTTGGTGACGTCAGCGGTCAGTTCTTAGCAGCTGCAAAACTCAACAATTACCGAAATTTAAACATTGAAAGTTTTAAGTGCTTAACATGTGGGAGACACTGTTCCTCGAAGACCATTTTGATGAAGTATGTCGAGATTTAAGTATGTAAGGAAGAGCACCAAGCATGAATTTGTCGTATTCGTAAACATGTTTCTTACCCTAGATGACGCTTGTATAAAAACAACGAGAAGTACAGCTCGTACATATTAAACTGTGATATTTAGAAACGATTTGGCGAATGAAAAAATACACGACCTTTGTTTTGTAACTCTTCGAATGGCTAGTGTAGTTATTTCAGTGGTGGACTAAATATTTTCAGGTTAAATTTTCTTGCTAAAATTTGTTTTTAATTTGGTCTTTTAGTGCTCATGTTCGTCTGTTGCAGAAAATCCCCAAAAACTGAGTGTTTTAATGCAAACTTTTCACCAACAAACAACAGGAAAGTCAAACTGCTTACAGTATCGCTAATGAACGCACCGACTTTATGAATTAACACTGAAATATTCACTCATTTACATTGTCACCAACTTTGTGTTAAAACTAAACATTATGAGAGCGCAGTACGCTCTCACTGAGACCAACACGGTTCAGTCAGCACTTATATTTTGATACTTGCAGTACTGGCTTCATTAGTCAATGTTAATATCAGTAAGAACAAATGGACCATAAAACTCAAACAAGACCTAAGCAACCATCTTGCAGTCTATTCCTTGTTTGCATTTTGCAGCTCATCCTTTTTTAAACACATTTTAACCTTGAGTTACGACGCTGATGTTGCGAGCTTCATTATGTAAGTGCTGTGTTATTTTCGCTCGGAGCATACTGCTGTTCCAGTGTTCACTTTTAAGCAGTCTCGCATTTTTGCTTTGACAAGATTCGTGTAAAGTCTAAGACTGAATGAGTATTCTTGCACTAGATAAATATTGTGTGGAGATCTTGAAACAAATGGGAAGACTTAGAGAAATGACAAAGACGAAGCAAGAATTAATCCATGTCTACTTATGTGGGACTTTAGAACCCTTACCTGACCGAAAAACTGAGTGTCAAGTGCAACCAACATAAGGGACGTAAATCCCTAAGAACACAGTGCTTATTGCTGGATTACACTGGCTTTGGCAGGAGAATTTCTAGAACTGTGTAACATTTTGGGTAGATAAAATAACTGAATAAAATTTTGAAACATTCTTTTGAAATTGAGAATTTACTGGAGATGGTTTGTGCATCCATGAATTTTTGCACCTCTATTCATCTTTCAAAAGATGCAGTCATCACTACTATAGAGCAGTGACACGACGTAGTATTATTGTATATAACTCTATTCTGGAGCCTTAATGGGTTAGCAGCAAGGGGCACTGCAGAGAGAAACAGAAGGGCGTCATACTGAAGCCGATGCTGTGAAGAGTGATTTCTTAGACCTAAAACGCGCGATTTTTGTTGTTGGAGAAAACAACGTTATTTTAAGCCTAAAAAATCTGTTGTTGTTTAGTGCACCTTGTAGTTATGCCCTCCAAAACCCATACTGGTGCCAATATGGCGGCAAATGTCACTGCTCTATTGAGTAAAAAATTGCCATCTCCCAAATTGTTCAGGGGCAAAAGTTGGTTCCCTTGACACTGGGAGCAAAATGTGCAAATTTTTGGAAAACAGTCTCCACCCTTCTTGGCAGATTTCAATATCTGAACCAAAACTATTGTGGAATTCTAAAGGCTTTTCTGTATAATGGGAATTATGGCTACATCTGACTAGGTTTTAATATTTAGCCATTGCAGTCTTGCTTGCTTGATGGTCGTTGTGTCTGACATGCTGTGGTTTTCCGTTTATTATTTCTTTTATTCACTATGCGTAATATGTCTCTCTTTGCAGTTTTAAATTTGGGCGATATCTTTTATAATCGACTAGTATCATACCTAACCATGTTCAGAAGTTAACAGGCTAGGAAATATGTAGTAATTTTTGTAGTATAGATTAAAAATCAGTGCCAGACGTGCTTCTCCCTCCATGAAGTGGAGAGTGCATTCATGGGGCAGACTTCTTGTATTGTCATGTCATCATTTTGGGTGATGTCACAATAAGAGCAGGGTTAGACGATTTTGGCGCTGAGAATTATGAATTCGTAGATGCTTCAGACTGACTTGGTACCTTTATTTCCAGTGGAAGTGATTGCTGTTGACTGATATTGGTGTTTCTTTTCATGTACCATACTTCAGAGACTGCCATATCTTGTAGATAAGATAACCCAAAACAAACCTTGTTAAGGATTCCTGCTAAGGTTTTTGGCCGTGTGAAGTTGTGATATCAAAAACGCCAAGCTCTTTCGCAAAGCTAATCCCACCGAGTAATAGTTCGAAGGTTAAATGAAATATATGAAAATTGCTTACTGCGCAATTTTCAATTATTTTATTTTACGTTTGAAGTATTATTCGGTGGGATTAGCTTGGCGTTTGATATCACGACGTCACACGGCCGGAAAGCTTGGTGGGAATCCTTAACAAGTTTTGTTTTGGGGTAGATATCAGATATTTTTGGTCCAATTTGATCAAATCCATTTTTTTTTCTTGGCTTATGAGATGGAAACACCAGTCTAGGTTTGTTGACTTTCGTTATATTTTGAGGACAGGAGTCATCTTTATTCAAATAATTAGGATTTCTTATTAGTACTGAAGTATCTCTTTGCAAGCGCACGGATTTATTTAATGTTCAGTTTGGCATTGTTGCATAATAACAATGTTTAAAACAGTGTAAAACAATCAATTTGGAACTTTTGAGCGCCCTAACCCCAGAACCACTTGACCAATTAGAAAGGTCTATATGAAACGGACATATCTACAGAACAATACCTGTAAAATGAGCTAAGAACCAGCTTTATTCACCGCATGGAAAAATTTATTTTCGTGACACAAAAAAAAAGAGTTAGTAGTACGTAGTAAGTTATTAGGCAAATATCAACGTTATTCATGTCGTTTTTTCAACAAGAAAACGGTAAGCTTAATAGTGACTTTTATGTTGTCAGGTGACCAAAGCCTCCCGATCAAGCAAGTTTCAGCCTTTTCTGTCGTATAGTTATTTATCTTCAGATGCCTGAAAACAGCCAAACTGCCTTAGCTGTAAAGACACAACGTGTAGTAGTGGTCGCCATGCTCATATATACATATTACCTGGATGTTATTGTTACTCTTGGGCGGGGGCGACACACTAGCGTGTGTCGTGATAGGACGGGGTATGCTTGTGGTGTCTGAGGATACACATGGCACAGTCACAGATATCTGTTTGGGTGGGTGGTGTTTAATCATGGTTTCACCAAAAGGTTGCACGGATTTTGCAGGGTGTGGTGTGCGTACTTATTTTGGGCCTAATGCAAGAACGCTTGTGTGCGCGTCGGTTAAATGCATTGATGCGAGGTTAATGACCCATGTGGGTTGATGATTTCGTAATTGTGGGCACATACTGATGGGTAGCGAAAGTAGCTTAAACAGAATAATTTGATAATCCAGCATCTTTTAGGGAATTATGTGTTCGTAGTGTTGGGCAATTGGAGGGTTTCAAAATTGTACTCGTAATAATATTTCGTAATAGTTAGCAAAATTGTGCAAGGACCTGGTTAATATAATGGCTTTGTTGAAATGTGTTTCTAGATTATTTACAAGTGAGTTATCCCAGTGAAGCCCTAATTAATTTCTTTTTCTCACTTTTTCCATAGGTTTTTTGGGGTTCATGGAACTTGTTGACGAAGAAAGCAAACTGGTTTGCAACATTTGTGGCCGCCATTTCTCGAATAACACCACCCTGCGCTGTCACTATAATACTCACTCCGATCGTTACAAATGTGACACATGCGGCAAATGTTTTGGTAAAAAAGATGATCTGTGGATGCATTCACTGTCGCATATACCCAAAGATCAGCGTGAAGTTTTCCCTTGTACCATTTGCGGTACTGAATACAGCTCTCCAAGAAGTCGTTTTAATCACAACAGGAAGAAACATCCGGAATTAAAGAAGAAATAAATCAGTAAAGGTTGAGCGTCTTCGAACTTTGAATGTATTGTATTATTTTCTCGGCTGCAACTGGTGCGGGACAACATAATTTGTCAATATAATTCGTCCAGTGGACAATAATTAATTATTTTTATTCAGTATAATTTCTGCCTAAGCTTGCAAATTGTTGCATAGCTAAATAATCAATAGGTGACGGCATAACTATGTTTTCTTTAAATGACGTGGCTTAAGGTCTAGTCACCATTAACAGCTCACAAAACTTTTCGAAGATGTATTGAACCAAACTCCTCTGCTTGGCCGTGTTCGTTTGGTAAGAGTTAGGGCTCAAATATCATGGGTCTATTTCCCCGCTCAGACTGTCCCACACTTAACCAAAATGCAACAAAAATGGTGGGTTTGCATCCATATTTATTTATTGTTCGCCTAGGCCATTTGGCTTTCCATCGTTAACTGAATGTACTTGATAATCTCGGTCAGGCAACTTGGCTTGCAGTCACATCTCGAATGTACAGGGTGTCCACAAATTATTCACCCCCTAGAGTTGCACACCAGATAGGAAGAGAACTCAACGAGCAGTTGAACCATTAGTGGAGTCTCATGAGTGAACAGCACATGCAGCCCAATAAATACGGGAGGCTGCGGTCGCGGTCGAATTCGAATACAAAAGTGTGCAAAGCAGACGACGAAGTAAACAACGATGTAGTTGAAGTAGAAAGCTGAAAAATCCTCGAGACCTGACGAAAATATCTGGTTGGTATCGAAAATTTCGACTGAGAGTGAGTCTGTGTTGTGAATTTTAGCGAATTTCGTATGTTTTTGTAACGGATCGATCTTTTCACAGTATGAATTGCAGCGATGTTTTTCGAGTAATGTGCCAACTGTTTATTAACTCAAAAACTTTTTTTTTACAAACTTTCTGGTGATGATAGCCTCATAATAAAACTCCACATGCGCCTCTTTTGTTGCTTAAAGAATATCCAGTCGAAAATCGATTTCTCCCCAAACGCTTTTAAGGATGTCTACCGGTTATCATTTTTATCACCTGTCTAATCTTGTCCCGTAATTCCTGCACACAACTTACCTTTCTTGAGTACACTTTGTCCTTTGTAGAGCCCCACAAGAAAAACCAGGGCAATAAACACGGTGTCAGTAGATATGCTTAAAAATGTTTGGGGAGAAATCGATTTTTGACGGGATATTCTCCAAGCAATGTAAGGGGTGCATGTGGAGGTTTATTGTGAGACTATCGTCACCAGAAATTGAGTAAAACTTTTTGAGTTAATAAACAGTAGGCACTTTACAGTTTTTCAAAATCTGTCTTCGTTTAAAAAAAATTAATTTCGTTTGGGGTGAATAATTTGTGGACACCCTGTACTTCTACAATGTCATGCAAATTTTGTATTTTTCACCCTCCTTTTTCTGAATCCCCTTTCCTCATTGGCACCAACGAAGAAGCAGATAACTCGGGAAAACTGAATTTTTCTGAATTTTTAGGCCTTATTTTTTTTAGGCAGGTTGTAGAATGGAAAAGTGATTGGGAACACATTTTAATGCATAAAACAAATGCAGGCAAAATGTGTATGCTATAAAAAAAATAGCATAAAATACTGCGCTGTAAAAAATATGTGACGTCACAAGCTACGATTCATCCTCTTGTCTGATGTTATTTATGGACAGGCCCTTATGTCCTATAGTTGGCCTTAGTAAATGGTTGAAGCAACCAGAGAAAAGACTGCGAAAAGAACGTACTAGCCAGGCTATGTTCATTAGCTGAGAGAAAGTTTACAGTAATGACCCAACACTTACTCCCAAAAAAAGCAAGCAACTGTAGACAAACTCATCATCATTCATTGGCCATTTTGTCGGTCTATAAAATTCGAGGTTTAGCAATGTATCATTAAAAAATTGCATTTACGAAAGATTGACTGGAAAAAAATAATTGTGTACTACAATCGACTACAGAATCGAAACGCTGTTTTACACTACTACTGTTTGCAACTTCACTGTTACATTGTGTTCTTCTGCCTCTGTAACATTTATCATACAAAATCCCCATAAATTTAAAGGGACCCATCAAGTTTTCCACAGAGAAAGTAGTGATATCAGAGCCAAAATGGCTGCCACCTTGTTTGTGGTCCGAACCGTGATCATCCAAGCTTAACTGACAATCACCGAGGTCTCAGTTAAGATTGAGTGATCAGGGTTGGAACGGAGACCTTGGTGGCAGCCATTTTAGCTCTGATATCACTACTTTCCCTGGCGAAAACTTGATGGGTCATTTTACCCTTATGGGGTGTTTGTATGATATCACCTCTTTTGGTTGTTTATGGTTTTGCTTTATGTATATTACATGGTTAATGCTAATTGCCTTACTATGTACGTCAATTGTTCAAATTAAAAAATAAAATTATTTTGCAGGTTGGAAAAGTAATGTTGAATTGATGTTACTGACAGAATATCAAACCTGCAATTACACACTAGAACACATTTTAATCTTCGGCAAAAATTGCTGCATCGCCTTCACACTGAACATAGTATAATATGATATATCTTACAAGTAAAAAAATGGATGAACACAGTAAAAAGTTGCAGCTCTTAACATAGATGTTTGTTACTCGTCTACCATCTTGTAATGATATAATGGCCCTAGATGGATTAACAGGGAGAATTTTGAACACACCAATTCACTTTTGGCATTTTCAAAATTTTGTATTTGTTCATTACTCTAATCTTGTTACTGGCTGTGGAGTAATCCTCTTACTCGAACCTTAATTTTCCACTGGTTCACTAAGAAGGATTTGATTATTGCTAATAT
This sequence comes from Lithobius niger, assembly GCA_023313725.1. Lineage (NCBI taxonomy): Eukaryota > Metazoa > Arthropoda > Chilopoda > Lithobiomorpha > Lithobiidae > Lithobius > Lithobius niger. The sequence goes on from JAHWFP010058625.1 coordinate 33,279, forward strand.
CTATTGAGTCATTGCTTTTGTTGAGTGTTTAGCCACCATATATGCAAGGTAGTCCTTGGTGATGGCTTTGGGTTGATCAAGCTTCCATTTCCCGATCGGCTTAATGCACTAACTGTAATGACGCTCTTGCATTCCTAGCATCCTACAGCATTCACAACAGTGCTTTTGTGGTTTAAGACGGGGTTACTAACCGCTTCATTGAAGTTTTTGCATGTGGGTACCAAATCTTGATTATTGGCGAATACACTCTCTTCGGGATCAGCTTGGTTAAGGATGGAAGGGTGCGAGGGTGGGGGGCTTCGTGGATTGCCTTACTGCCTGGGCAATGGTTACAGTTTACATGCCTTTGCTGTTCAAAATTTTGCTAGCTACTTGAATAAGCCAAGGAAGACAGCCAAAACGATCCACTAAGAGTTTTCTCAGATTTCTCAGTGGGTCCTGCTGGATGGGAAAGCAATGCATGCTTTTCTTAATTTCGCTCTGGATTACAACATGTAATGTTCCTTAATAATTGTATGGGTATTTTATCTAGCTCAACGACTGGTTTGAGAAGGTTTAGGGTAATGTGTAAAGAAGACCTTGTGAACGAAGCGATCTTTGTTGAAAATTCTGACATCAAGGTAGGGTAATGAACCATGCTCGTGTTCATTTTCAACCATGAAGACCAGCGAAGTATGAAAGGCATTTCGGTCCTCCAAAATGAGGACCGTGTCTTTAAAGCTTTTAACCCAGTTGAAAATGTCACATACGTAGCGAGTCCAATAATTGATCCTGCCAACGTGCGAGCGGTTCATGGTTTTATTCAACTTATTATGGTTGGAAACCCAAACAGGTAAGTCGAGATGACTGACCCTGCCAGTACAACTTGTGTTTGAGCAAAAAATTGACTACCAAATTGAATATACGAGGTCTAAAAAATGGATCAAACCAGCGACAAACCTGAACTGCTGAAGGTGATTGTTTTAATTTAGTGGTGGTATCCATGAGAATAATATGTTAACTACATAAACGTTACTCTAATTCTTTGTTTTACTTCTTTAATTTTACTTCTGTAATTTACCGTCTAAGTATCAACGTAATGTTTTGTAACTTGTTGCAGCGGTAATAATGCAGTATAACAACTAAGTATTTTCTGTAATATTAGAAGGCTGTTACCTCTCATAAGAAGATTAAGCATCATGATTGGAATCACCGTGAGTTTGACAGCCGTTATTCTATCGACACAGATGCCTGTGTTCCTATCGATTAATAATAATTTCCTCTTTGTGACGAATGTTTTCTATTCATTTGTAGGTTGCATTGCGTACGTGGAGCAACAAGTGGCATACCC
>JAHWFP010058626.1:0-25787 GCA_023313725.1 Lithobius niger
AAGGAACCTCAAAATTAGCTGTGAGAATTATGAACAAAATCTCAGCATTTAGCACAGGAACTGGAGCAACAGGAACTGACCGCAACTCCTTGATAACTCAATTAGAGGATTTGAACCACGCGCAATGGCTGTTTGCCGTGACGTCAGCATGAGTTAGCCAATGATGACGAGAACAACGGCTGTTTGGTCGTCTGACTGGACTAGCCCAGTCACGTGACATGCACGTCGCAGCAAACAGCCACGGCGCATGGTTTACTGTGAAACGATTTTCACTGTATCCCATTAACATTTCTTGTTTAGAAGAGCTTCTCCACCAGGTAGAGTATTTTTGTTCTTGAGAAGCCAGGTGCAAGCCATTCTTGGGGATGATTTGACGCTATTCTTATATTTGTAGGTGCCTTAGATCAGGAGGAATAGAGGTACACGCACACACCCACGCACGTCGTACGTTTTCAGTGATGTAGACTAACCATATTATTTGCTTCGCTCACTTTATTGGCGTCGATCCACGCTTCGTGTAGTTTTCTTGGTTTATTTCGAATGGGTTTGCCCGATTGAACTTTGTCGTCATGAGCAAAACCGTTCAGAGCCGTTTTTCGCGTATTTGACGTTAAAAAAAATCAAGTTTCAGCAATGTAAATCCGTTTATCCGAAACGTAATTTAATCATCTTTCATTTGGCACTACTCTCATATTTAAATGTGCCTTAGTTCAAGAGGAGTAAAGATGCACGCACACACGCACAGCGTACTTTTTTAATGATGTGGATCATTTACGACAGCATTTGTTTTATTTTTGGAACGTATTTATCATTTATCTTTATTCTAATCTTATAGTGTCAAATTAATAAATTTATGACGACTGTACCTTTCATCGATGAAACTTGTTGGATTTTTATTTAATTTTTTTTTTTTGATTTTCAATGATGAAAAGGCGCTTTGAATATTCCAATGAGGAACCCAAACCACTTCTTTTTCGTAAGCAGAAATTGATCTTCAACGATGGCTTTTTTTCTCTCTTGTGATGCCCCTTATGCGTCACAAGACATCTTGGCCGAAGACGAGACCGTAAAAGGGATCTTGCATTGAATTATGAATGAAACGAAAGCAGCAAATCGACTCTCTCTCTGAGAGTTATACTGCGTTTTAAGTTAAAAGTGACAAGAGATGTTTGTAATGCTTGCTTCGTGGTCCCCTACCTGCAATTTTTTATTTACTGCTCCGCGGAAAACAGACGGGTAATCCAAATTGTACTTTACGGTAAAGTGCCGTAAAACCCTCTTGCTTTGGCCGTAAAACGCTGCGGCACTCTGGTAGCGCTTGCTCTCCTCTCCCTTCCCCTATTACAAGATTGAATTTTACCCATTAGCCCGTAATGAAGCAAGTCTGTTGCCTACGTAATTGGCACTTTTATTAGCCATAAAATAAGTAAAAAGTCTTGTGGACAGGCGCCAACTAAGAACCTAACATGGCGGTTTGAGAAGGGCCAAATGTGGAGCAAACTTAATGATTGTGGAGAGCGAAATAGACTCTTCTCTGATGATTTTAAGCCTGAGAATGGTTTAGATCCCTTTTAAATCCCCCACCCCACCTTTTTTTTAGCAACTTCAGCAGCTTAGCCCCAAAATTGCGCGCAGATTTGGTTTCTCGATTCTATTTACGTTCAAAATTCGACTTTTACAAGCTTAAAAATGCTTAAAATTTACATATTTAATTAAATGGCTTCAAAAGATGTTTAGTGAGGCAGTTAGGATGACCACAAATCAATGCAACAAATTCCATACTTTTACCGTTAATAATTCACGACATCTCACTTTAATACGGTAAAAAAAATATATTTATTTAGGCCTCCCGTCCCCTATATTAGTCGAGCTCAATCTTGTCCGAAACAAAGGCTCGTGGGAAGGGTGTTCGGAGAGTTCCCTCACCCCCGCATATCCACATAGATACTACCCCTTTTTTGGAAGAAGACTTCAGAAAAGGCAGGAAAAAATGCCACTGTATTTGCAAGGTACAATATATTCTGCAGTTGTGTCCAGTCCCTGGCTGAACAATTACAAAAAAAAAAAAAACAATTACAAAAAAAAAAAAGCTTGTGGTCATCGTGGCTGAGTTGTGAGAGAGCTCAGCCTGGTTGCTGGAGGTTTGCGGATCTGGTCGAACCCCTGGAAAGGGGACCTTGGCAAAGTCCCCGCCAGGACTGCCGGCCAGGATAGCGTGAGAGGCTACCATGCTCCTTCAGCGGCTATGGAAACTATTCTGGCCAATTTTAGACAATCTTTCGGCCCCTACGATGATCGGAGGTTTTCCGGATCGAATCCCCGGGTTGGCACCTCCCTTTACCAGATATTTCTTCTTCTCTAAAAGTCTGGTAATGTTCGAAATTGAGCCGGTTCAGCCGTACAAGCATTAAGTTGCTTCGGTTGACTTAAAGCTCAAAGAAATTAATTAAAAAAAAAAGTCTTTTTCTAAATAAGGCGGAGCATGAATGACTGTGTGTGTGTGACCCCTCCCCTCACAAGCCCTTGTTTCAAACAAGAATGAGTTCGGCCAATATAAGTGACGGGAGAAAGAAATAAATACATTTTTTAAATGTATTAAAGTGCGATTCTTTCTTCCCTATAGCAGCCACACGCAGTTCTGAGTCTGCGCATGTTGCCGTCCCACCGTATCGCGAGATTCAGTATAATAGTACTACGTCATTTCCGCTTCCTTCAGCACGTGACTCCTGTTTTTGCGTATGATAAGAAACATCAATGAAATGAAGGTCAAATGACAGCATGCGGCAAACCGGACCACTGCACGGCGACTGAGGTTGGCGCTTATGGCCTAGCTGTCGATGTGCCATTAAGCCTCAATTCCCCCATTACTGTCACCGCACTGCCACTACGAGAGAATTCTAAATAACTCTAGCCTACTACTAAATAAATTAATTGAGAGTTAAATTAAATTCACCAAAAAATACAGATGCGAGTATGTACAACTATTGTACTTACTGACAATAAAATATGTTGCAAACATTCCGGAAAGTGTGTACGTGTTACTTGCTAGTTGCAGCAATCCAACATGAGTATTAGTTACAAGGAACTGCATAACCAACGAAAACAATGCTTCAAGTTACAATTTGCTTAACTGCTATAATGAACAGTCGTTACGTTACGTAATTAATTCTACCATGTTAGTAATTTGTTAGCAATTAATTCTTATTTATTTGCTAACAAATTTCAGGGTCTCCCGTGACGTTGGCCAAGGACATCCACTGTTTATACAAACTGCGAAGTTCGAAGGCATAATCATGAAAAAGGTGTTCTGATTCTTTTTCCATCGATCTAAATTTAACCTGGACCTTTTATTTAGTTATGAAACCTCGTGATTTTACTCTTAATTACTCTTAACTGTATAGTAATCATGTATTTCATTTGTCTCCAGCTGTGAACAAACTTTAATGAGCACCTCTACGCCATTAACGGCTAAAGGCCCAACACCCATTGATCCCTGAAGTCTTTTTGCCTCTCCATTATTCTCTCGAAAACCACTAAAAAAGTGTTAATTTCAGACTTAACGCTCCACTTGTTGAGTCAGCGGACAGCGTCGGCAACCTTTCCTGCTTCACCGTGGGTGGAATTTATAGAAACGTTAAAATTATTGGCGGCGTCAGCTTTCTTAATTTCTATTTTTTTTCTCCTTCATTTTAAGTTAACGTTCCCGGTCGGCTTCTTTTTGAGCCGTTTCTGCCACAATTTGGACTTCCTGTTGCGTTATTTCATGAGTTCTTTGGGTATCTTGCTGAGCTAATTTGACACAATCATCTTCAACTTCAAGAGTTTTAAAGAAAATTCGTAGAAAATCATGGCCACTTGCTGTTTATTAGGAAAGCCAAATGGGCTCGAGAAATGATAAATAGCAACAGATACAAACCTATTTACGTTCTCCTTTGGACTTAAATGTCTGACTGCCTGTGTGGGAATTGAACCATCGACTTTGGAGACCAAAGACCGAAGTCCTGACGCTAAGCCTTTGGTGTCAAATGTGGAGGCTTCAATTCCCGCTTAAGCATTCTGACATTATGTCCAAAAGGCAACACAAATAGGTTTGTATCTGTATTTAGATAGCTGTGTATTAACTGCGGCCAAACACCGCGCTTCGCACAGCGTGAGATTATCGCGTGAAAATGCGTTTCTGGATCTCTGATGGCGTTTTGCGGTGATAAATAGTCTACATTTCCTGCCATAGATGCCGCCTTATATCTGTGGTAACTGGAATCACATTTCTGTGCACGTCACACTGGCTCGGGTGGTGTTGCATATGTCGTTTGAAACACTGGTGACGTTTGGTCTCTCGTGTACGCCGATGCTCTGCCAAATTATGGTTCTTCCATCACGTGTCTCAACACAGGATATTGTTTGTTTATGGTTAACAAACGCTGATTTTCGTTCGCTTTGGTCACTCAAATCAGCGCATCCCTTTCAGCGCTCCCCAACTAAGTCTTCACTTCATCCTGTCTCTCTCCTCTGGACCCCATTAAGAAGCCGTAAGTCATGAGAGGGAAGGCTTGTATTACGTCATTCAATAAGTCTTAACCTAAATGACGTCAGTCTTACTAGGCTGATCCCTAAGTACTTTTGTACTTTCTTCATTTTTGTACTGAATCCCATTGCGCATTTCTCTTGTGTCTTTTTACATCCTGCACTAGCTGTCAACACCTGCTCATTTCCAGTTTTGGTTCGTGCTTCATAAAAGTAAAAACAAACTGTTTGATGATTTCCTCACGGGATTTTCAGCGTATCTTTGTGCATTTTTCGTAGGTTGATAATACTGCTGCATGTCTCTCGTGCACCTAAATTGTTGATCCTCAACAGAGTTTTCCAACTTTCCGTCGGCTGGTAATGCGGTTGCATGTTGTCGTTTGCAACCATTTGTCATTTTCGACTGTGTGCTTTAAAATTATTAACTTTCACTACAGACCAGCGACTCTGTTAGTCCCCAAGCATTACATGCAGCGTTAAGTTTTTTTTTTATTAAAAATCCCAATTTTTAGTAGTGCGGCTTGCTACGTTAGTTTTTTTGGGCATAGCCTGAGATATCGGCCCCAGGGTCAGGATACCACAACTGCCACCATTGTAAAGGTGCCGTTTCTCAGTGTGCCCTTGTGGCCACCGCACTCATTACCAAGACCTACTAAAGGTTTATACTATCGTTAGAATTAAACGTACCTCGCTGCCTCTGGTATTTGAAAGTGCAATCGTTCTAGTTCCACGATCTTCTTGCCTTAAAACTCAGAATAAAGCGTAGAGAAGAGGCTCACTCTCTAGACTTTCGCTCCGACGGGCTAGAGGAGTACAATTTACCGTTCACCAGGCAGGAATTTGTTTCAGCTTTGTCCAAGTCGCATGACTCCGCCCCAGGGCCTGATGATGTTCACTATCAGCTGTTGAAACATCTGCCTCTTGCCTCCCAGCAGTTCTTGCTGGAGATGTTCAACCGTGTGTGGGCAGAAGGCTCTGTTCCGGCAGCGTGGAGGACAGCTGTGGTCATCCCGATTGTGAAACCGGGCAAAGACCCTACTGCTCCTTCCAGTTATCGCCCAATCGCTCTGACTAGCTGTGTCTGTAAACTTATGGAACGGATGGTCAGTGAGAGGTTGGTCTGGGTGCTGGAATCACGCGGATTCTTATCTGCGTCCCAGTGTGGCTTTCGACGTTTTCGGTCAACCATCGATCATCTGGTTGCCCTTGAATCGGATGTGAGGGAGGCTTTCCGCCTGCGTCAACATCTGGTTCAGGTTTTCTTTGACTTGGAGAAGGCTTATGATACGACCTGGCGTTATGGGATTCTCCGTAATCTCTATAACTATGGCTTGAGGGGACAGATGCCACTGTTGCTTTCCGCTTACCTCTTCGGCCGTTCTTTTCGTGTTCGTGTCGGGGCGACTCTTTCCCGCCCGTTTGTCTTGGAGAATGGTGTGCCTCAAGGGGGTGTTCTTAGTGTCATCTTGTTTGCTATTGGGATCAACCCCATTGCTCAGCAAGCTGCTGTTCCCCAGTCATTGTTTGTCGATGACTTCGGCCTGCGCTTTCGGGCAGCTCGCATGCAGACCTGCGAGCGGCAGCTACAGCTGGCGATTAACAAAGTCCAGACCTGGGCGGTCAGTAATGGTTTCCGGTTTTCTCCGGACAAGACTGTGTGTATTCACTTTTGCCGCCAACGAACACTGCACCCGGATCCTTGCCTGTACTTGGGGCAGGCGCAGATTCCTGTTGTCCCACAGGCACGTTTCCTGGGTCTGGTGTTCGATTCCAGGTTATCTTGGCTTCCACACTTGCGCCAACTTAAAGACAAGTCTTTGCGGGCACTTAACATCTTGCGGGTTCTGTCGGGTACTTCATGGGGTGCCGATCGCACAGCCATGTTGCGCCTCTACAGAGCCCTTGTCCGCAGCAAACTTGATTATGCGTGCATGGTGTATGGTTCGGCTAGTGACTCGACTCTCCAGATGTTGGACACTGTGCATCACAGTGGCCTGCGTGTGGCGACTGGGGCATTTCGAACTTCTCCAGTGGTCAGCCTCTATGCTGAGGCCTCGGAGCCACCTTTGGCCATTCGTCGGCGGAAGCTGGCCATTCAGTATGCTGTGCGTTTACGTGCTGTGGAATCCAGTCCTGCTTGGTCCATGGTTTTTGGGCCAGACTTGCGAGTCGGTAGACGCAGGGTGGGTAAGGGTGATTTCCGCGATAGGCTCCAACAGTCCTGTCAGGAGATAGCCTTTGATATGCCCAGCGTCTTGAGGCTGGGGGGGATGCCAGTGGCCCCTTGGCTTGTCCCAAGTGACATTTTCATTTTCGCTCTGGCGTCCCTCCCGAAGGGTTCCACTCTGCCAGCAAGGTACTTGCAGGAGTTCCGGCGGCTGTGTTCTCAGTACGGCTATCAGCGGCTGTTTACTGATGGGTCGAAGTCAGACGCTGGCGTGGCTTGTGCTTGTGTTTGTAAGGGAGTGACGGTTGCCCATCGCCTTCCATCAGGCTATTCTGTGTTTTCTGCGGAGCTTTTGGCTCTCGGTTTGGCGGTGGAATGGATCCTTGGCCTTCAGGGCACGCATTTCATTATCTTTAGCGATTCCATGAGTGCCCTGGAGTCCTTGGCGACTTACAATCCACGGAACCCCTTGACACAACGTGTCCAAGCTTTGCTTTCCCGCTTGCCTGGCCAGCGGAAAACTGTGCTTTTCTGCTGGATCCCGGGCCATGTTGGGATAGGTGGAAATGAGCAAGCGGATTCTGCAGCAAAAGGGGCCCTTTCTGGCCCTCTCGGAAGGGATCTCAGCCTTGTTCCCTCGGACGCTTTTCCAACTCTGCGTCTAAGGTTACACGCTTTTTGGCAAGCCTCGTGGGATGGACAGGACGGCAATAAATTACGATCTATTAAAGGCACTGTTGAGGAATGGCATTCGGCGTGTCGCCGTAGTCGCCGTGAGGAGGTGGTGTTGGCCCGTTTGCGCATTGGTCACACTCGACTTACTCACTGTTTCCTTTTGCGGGGGGTTGATCCTCCTGAATGTTATTGGTGTCGGCGGCCACTTACGGTCCGGCACTTCCTTGTTGATTGTTGCCATCTTGATGGTTTTCGTCGTCGTTTCCATCTTCCGCATGACATTGTGCGTCAATTGGGCGATAAGTCTGTCCTCCTGTCCGGTGTTTTTCAATTTTTGCAGGAGGTACAGATGTATGACAAGATTTAGGTAGGGGTTTGAATAATATCTCTGTAATGTGTGGTGCAGTGGCAACCCGGACCACTGCACTGTGACTGAGGTTGGCGCTAATGACCACGTTGTCGACGCGCCATTAAGCCTCAATTCCCCCCCCCCTTAAAACTAAAAGAGAACCAGGTATACTGCCACCACGAGCGAATCCTAAATAAATCTTGCCTACTACTTAATAAATTAATTTAATGTTAAATTAAGTTCACGAACACACAGACGCGACCATGTGTATTTATTGTACTTCCTGACAATAAAATATGTTAAAAACATTCTGGAAACTGTGGCCGTTTTCACTGCTTAATTGCAGCAATCGAACAATTTAGTATTATGTTACAAGCCGGTGTATTAGTTACATGGAACTGCATACCTGATTAGTATTTACGTTACCAGTGAAAACAAAGCTTCAAGTTACAATTACTTAATTGATACAGTTACGTTACAAGCGGAAAGCTTGTTTGTAATTCTTATTGAATTGGGTGGAAGCGTCTTTTGCGCACGAGCAAATGACGTCGTTTCCCGTCCGCCATGACGGTTAGGGTTGGGTCACAACATTTTCAAATTCCAGAAGTGATCAATCGAAAACTGGTAACCCATCGTCATCTTGGCAACATTGGTGGTAATGTATGGGCGAAGGTGCCGACCTCACTAATCGACCAAACTTGGCAAACAAGGTCTGTAAAATGACCTTCGTAAAAACAAAACAAGTGCAGAGAATCCGAATTTTGATTAATGGAGATATTTGGAAATTACAGTTGGCTCACGTGAGCGCTGTACAAACGAGAATCATGGCGACCATAACAAATATGTTCCATACTTATATTCCACACCTAGCTGTAGCTGAGTAATCATGCTAAACAGACAGGGACGTTCACATGGGGGAAAGCTCTAGCCCCTGCTCTCATGACAACGTGCCCCTTTTTCTGAAAAAAAGGGCCCTTTTTCGGTGGAGCGGTGGTGTAAATGAGCCTAAAACATCGCAAAAGAAGGACAATAACGGCTAAGAAAGTGGTGCAGATTGGAGCAGAAATGGTTGAAGTCCCATAAAAGGGAGGTAAAAAGAGGTTAAAACACACAAAAAAAGTCCCGAGAAATAAGTTTGCCCTCTTGGGGGCCTGTGCCCGTCCCTGTAAAGAGATACCAATTTCAATTGTTATGATATACTAGGATATACTTCATCAGTCATAAATTTTCCTCCCCGACTGTATAAATTCTTGATCAAATGAAAAAGCAAGGATCAACCTTTTTTTGTTGGCTTTATGCCAGTCCAAATTTACTCTAGTCAAATTACAGGAGTGAGCAAAAGTGTGCATCTAGATATTTAAACACGACTCCGGCCTTCAGTAGGGCCAAATGGTTTTGTCAACTTGATCTAGAAGTGGCAGGGTCCATTTCTGGGCTGGAGTTGGTCTTCCAAATCTTGTTGTTCAAATGTCCAAAGTGGTCATCGCTCTCCCCTTTTCTGGGTTGGGGTTGCTTGCTCTGGTTAGGTTTTAGCCCGAGGTTTTTACACATGAATGCCAAAATGAATTAATTGTTTCGTCACAAACCGGAATGATTCTCGTATTTTAAAATCAAAATTTATAATTTTCTAGACTAGTGTCTTATAATTTTACTTCCGCGATCTATTGGAATAATTAATTTTAATTTTTACTGCATTATTCTTTTATATTTTTGAACTCATAGTGATTACTAGCAAAGGATTGAAATTAGTACTGTGCACACACAGGTAAAACTTCAAGGTCATTGTAGGCGCGCAAAGCATCATATATGTTCGGGACGAACGTAAATAAAGTTAGCAATTTTCAACAGAAAATCTCCTAGACGCCACATTTTAAAACGGATTTTTAGCAAGGGAAAGACTAACGGTAAGTAAATAAGACCTTTGGGGCCGTACTTGATGTGGAGGATCGAGAAAAATGGCGCTGGGAGGTATACCCCTTTAAGTATTACCTTGTTTTGGACATGTGGTTGGACACAAAAATAATTTTGTGATATTTAATTCTTCCGTGGTCCTCTCTCCTATCATTGCAAATGGCCGCCACCACGTGTATTGCTGGATTGTTTTAGTGTTGTGTTCGCGTGATGAGGAACCAGTGGTGTCCGAAAATTCGCAGTAATTAATGTAAAAAATTGCTAGGCGTTAATGTCAGCCTGGATTTTTCAACGTATAAAAGAAGTTTCAGTATTTAAAAAAAAATCGTGCACAAAAACTGAATAACTACCTGTAGATGTCCCATTCAGTTTCAGTAAAACGAAAGTGTTTTACATTTATTTTGGGAAAACGACAGCAGAATATTAGCTCGTTTATACCAGACACAGAATGTACGGTAGGAGCCAACAAGGTGTTGAGTGAGAACGTTAGCCTCGACGTTTCGAATCACTTACGATTCATTTTCAAGAGAAACCCTTAACTAAAGAAACATGTCAACACAAATCAGGCTTGAGGGAAGCCAGGAGTCAAACCAAGCGTAGATTTAAAAATCTAAAATTTAGAAAAAAAATGTGTGTGAGCCCAGACGGAACTGGGACACAGTCATAACAAATAAAAGCAGAGGGACAAAGGTGGGACAAGTTTCCTGGCACAAGCCTAAGTGGGGAAAGACGGGCTGATCCACAATTCGTATGCTGGTACTGAGAACACTCTGGTGGCGAAAATCAGTAACATAAATTGCTGAAGTAATTTGAAATATTCTTATGTGATTATGAACGGGTGGAGAACAGAGTGAAATGCAGATCGTTTCAAGATTAATTCTGCTACGAGTGTTTGGGATTTGGAATAAAATTGCAATTTTTTGAGAGGACTTGTTTATGTCCAGTATGTTGAAAGTGTTGAACAAGCGAATTGTTTTGGTCGTTAAGTTTGAAGTTCGATTTATGAGCGCGAAGGCGTTGGACCCGTTTTTGTTCATGTTCACTGGTGCCAATGTAAGTGGATTTGCAAGCTGGGTTGGCGCAGTGAATTTGGTGAATGGTGTTCTGGTGAGGTGGATTTTGGCTTCTTGTTGGGTCCTTCTGTACATTCTGAGTTTTGGTGTACATTTTGACGTTTTTTTTTTACTGTATTACCAGACACAGACACAGAAATAAACAAGACAGAAATAAAGCCCAACTTTGCAATAATCAGGTCGTTTATTCCCAGGCTGTATTTTGTGAAGAGGCAAAAATGTTAGATGTCAAAGAAATGGAAAATATGATGTCTGACGGAATGAACTGAGACTGTTGCTCTCCCCCTCCCCCCCCCTTTTTTTTTTTACCGAATAGTCAATGTCTGTCGCCTCAGGGTCACGGAGCGTGAAACGCGGGGCGCCGCCAAATTCTTCTCCGTATTTTTTTTTAGGAAGATAAAAAGAAGGCATTTGCATCACTTAACGTTTTACGGTGACAATAAAAAATAAGAAATTTTGTTGAGGCTTGCAACACGGTTTCGCCTTCGCAATGCAGCACATAAGTGTGTCTGGAATCCATGGCAAAGAGACTTTTAAAATTTAAATCAGCTTGAGGTGTTGTTTGGGTTGAGGATGGAAGAAAACTGAAAGGAAGTGGATCGGATTAGAGGGGGAGTGAGGGAGATTATGGTTTTATCCCTGGAATAAATAACTATGGGATAAATGAGTATAGTGGTATCGGGAATACTATCAAATATTACGATTTTGATACTTCACCTTATTCCTAAATCGGAGTAGATTTAGAAATAGAAAAGTTCGTTAGTGTAGTAAATTTTCTTTCTTCTTGCGGAGTACCTATATCATTAACTACGTGCGATGTGTGTTAGTGTACATCTACTCCTCTTGAACTAAGGCGCCTACAAAGATGAGCGTAGCGCCAAATGAAAGATAATTAAATTGCGCTTCAAGTTGACCAGTTTTCATTGCTGTAAATTTTTTTAGCCTCAAATACGCGAACGTCAAAGTTTGATCAGGCAAACTAATCGGAAAGAAATTAACTAAACTATAGGAGAAGTGGATCGACGCCAATAGCGTGAGTGCAGCGAACGAGTAATTCGTTTACACAGCCAGTAAGACGCGCCTTCCATTAACGAATCCAATTTCTGTAGAATCCCTTTTTCCTGTGCTCCCTTTGGGGTACAGAGGACGCGTCCCACCGCTTTTACCTGCGTGTGGGAAGTTAAATACCTGTAATATATTTAGACGAGTGGCGACAAGACGAATTACGAGGGTGCCGAAAGCGTGTCTCCCATCTCTCCTTGGACGTACCAAGAACTCGGTATTTACATAGGAAACGGTGAATCGCAACCAAACCGCCTAACGAAACTGCTTTCACTCGGTGACGACTCATCGGAGAAAACACTCCGAACTGGAGTTGACAAGAGACCAACAGAAGCAATAGGAATAGGACCCACATCTCTTCGAAACCGTTCAAGTGTTCATGTGTGTAGTGAATTACTACAGGAACAGGGAATAGGCTAAATGTACTTTAGTTTTTTTTTCGCGGCTTAACCAAATCTAAAACCTAATTAGAATTGAAATAAGCTTTTAATTGGTTAAATGAGGTAAGTAAAGGAATAAACCTAGCCAGTCTACTATTACTGTGAGATTGGCTTCCCTGCCTACCAGGTGGGCTGCCCTGGAATGTGTAATGCTTCCCAATCTAGCCTTCCCTTTCCAAAGTAGGTTCCATAAATGAGCAGTTTTGGCTTGGCTTTGTACAAGATCGGTTGTGTATCGTCTACTCTATTATTAAACCTCAATTTATTGTTAACCTGGCCTGGATTAATGATTTGGCCACAACGAATCTCGGGAAGAAGAGTAGCTACATTATAACTGTCCCTGTTCGGGCGCCAGTTATAAAGTAGCTTCTGTTGTTCCAGAGATTCGTTGTGTCCAATGAATTAATCCAGGCCAGCTTAACAATAAATTGAGGTTTAATAATAGAGTAGACATTACACTACCGATCTTGTACAAAGCCAAGAGTTTAACTCCTCATTTAGAGGCTATTTTGGGAAGGGGAAGGCTCGAACTGGGAGTATTGCAGGGCAGCTTAATTGGCACACAGGGAAGCCTAACTACCATTACCTTAAGTAACTTGTCGCCATGCCATACAGCTGCCCGGTCCGGCACTTAGCACACCCATTAATGATCCGTCAATTGTTGGGTGAAAAAACACTAAATGGAATTCCCTTATGGGGCTGCCTGACCGCGTACAAGAGGCAGCTTGGCTACTAGGTTAGGAATACCAACATTGTTGTCATACACCAGAATAGGATAAGACACGGCTATGTCTGAAGAAGTTGGATGTATGACGCACTCCCAGATGAAGCCCTAGTGCTAAGAGGTAACCGGACTGAACATCGCAGGACAAAACATTGCCTGACTAAATATCGTGGACAAAACATCGCTTATTACTTAAATTAAACTTTTTACTGGGCTAAAATCGTTCAAGAAACATTTGTTATTCAACACTTATTAAACACTTTTCTATATTTGGTTCATTGTTTTCCATGAGTTCTAATCGTGGTTTGTTTGATTTTGGAAGCACTGTTTTTCACATTAATTATAGTTTTTATTCCTATTTTTAAGAAAACGTTTAGTTTTTTTTTTCTGTCTTGTGGTGTACGGTTCGTCTTCCAATTATTTCGGGTATCAATTTCGCTTGGTAATTCTGATCGCCAATCTCTACGATTTTTGCATACCATAAGCGAGGCATCACGTGGCCGTTCTCTTCTCTAACATGGTCGAGGGTGTTTGTGGTCAGATGAGATGTTTGTGGTAACCCACAGGGCCACCTTCCACATCCGAGTTCACTTAAGACGTCTAAACAGAAATGTCATGGTAATTATCATGCCAAATATTTACCATTATTGTTGCAGTTTGTCTGACACATTTTGTCCGACCTCACCTTGAATATTGCATCAAAAGCCTTACTATCACAAGTCACGCCAACTTTTTTAGCGAACGTTTCACGATTTCACTAAACGCTGTGCTTCCCTCTCTGTACTGTCTTGACTTTCCTCGAACTACAATCCCTTGCTACTCGATTTTGACATAGGTAATTTTTTGTTGTTGTACAAAATTTTTCACGATTGCGAGGGCCTCCATCCTAATTCTTTCGTCACCCCTTCTCATTCTCTTACCAACCGAGGGCATATAACTTCAGTCTTCATCCTTCAATACAAACTCGAGGAAGGCAGTCCCTTTCAAACAGAGGTGCAACGCCTTACCATGTCGTATCGTCAATGCACCCAGTGTCAATGGGAATGCTCAATTTCTGAAATTTCTCCTGCTTATTTCAAGCATAATGCCTTTGCCGTCATCCTTTTAAGCCAAAATACTACGTGATACAAGACGAAAATATTCCACAATATCACCCTCTCAGTTAATAATGGACTTTTAGGAAGGAATTGACTTCTTCAAGACCTTCGTTCGCTAATTCTTCGAGTATTGTTCACAACTCTGTCGACCTTGCTACAGATCCTTTCTCGACTGTCTCGAATCATACCAGCAGTGTTTTATCAAACTGTGCCGCCCCATCCGTCGGCTGTCTTATCCCGAACATCTTCCATGTCTGTATCTTCCGACTGTGAGAGAAAGACTGCGACTTCATCCTCGAATTTCAGGTTGTCAATTAAATTCTCGACAGCGACCTCCACAAACTTTTTTGTTTTCTCCACCGCCCGGCACAGGGTCATCATCTGCAACACCATGGACAGACCTCTAAGCCCAACATTCATCACCACTTCTTTGCAGAAGAGTGTCGGCACACGGACCTCTCTTCCAACCAACGTTGTGTGTGCCACTTCTCTGAACACCTGTGAATGAGTCTCTTTTGAGGGGGGGGGGGGGGGGCCCTTTAAGTTTTTCAGCTCGGCGTCATCTTCTTGTTTGTGGTCGTTTACTTATTTTCGAGTATCGCAAAACAATGATGAAGGTATCGTTGAAGGTTTCGTTTGAAGGTATCTAAACCCACTTTATTCTTAATAAAGAAATATAGACTACGTTTACCTTCAGTACTGCGTAAACAGAAGGAGATTGGCCCCCGTTTGTTAACCTTTTTTTTACTGTAATTTTGCGTTACCCTTGTTACATGCAGACTATTTTACGGCATGAGTTTCCCTTCTTAGGAATTCCCTTATTTTTAAGTTTAGCCGTTGTTTGTGCTCTAAGAATTTCATCTTCACTAAAAGGACGTGTTGCAGCACTTTATTTCTCACCGAGACAATGGCCATTGTTTCAGTCACCCAAGTATATTATTTCTCACCCAACCAATTTCTTCTCTTACACAATAAAGATGTGCCAAAAAAACTGCTGCATAAAGAAATAAAAATAAAGAAATAAAACTAACGTCCTATAAGTGCCGTAAAGGCGCAGCGACAACCTGAAAAAATGGGTCGGGCTGCGATGTGCAATGGAGCATGTGACAGACGGCGTTGTGCTGCGTCGGCGATGCCGGTCCCCCCCCCCCACCCTCTCTCCCTCCTGCCCTTTTCTTTCTTTGTCGTGGGGGAGGAGGGGGGAGGGGGAGGTATGGTGGGCGAATCAATTGGCTCGCTGCGATTCGTCGCACGTGGCGCAGTGTCAATCTAATCATGTGCCATCACTTAGAGATCCAGTCGTATGGAACGCTGCCCTCATACAGTCCCGTTCGGGGTCACTTAAACGCCGTTTCCCTTCCTAACTCCACCCTGCTTTTTTTTCTTACGGCTTCGACACACTTTATTTCATTCCATTTTTCTTTTTATTGTTTCCTTTTATTCTTTTTGTCCTTTTTTCTGTTTGTCGTCTGGTAAGATGCACTTGAAGCAATGCTGCAGTCCAATTTAAGATTGGTGAAGCAGGCTTGACTTTAAAAAAAAAAATCTTTGCTAAATTCCAACTATCATACAAAATATGAGAATATCCAAGGCACAAAAGATGTAAAGTTTTATTAAAATGAAAAAGGAGGATTTTGAAAAGCACCTTGAAGGATGAAAAAATCATTAATAACTAAAACAAAGCTGTCATTACAAGTTCGATGATTGTACACGAGATGATCATCAGCGTAAAATAAATTCTGTAAATCTTTCTAATTTATTTATGGGGATTACGTATTTAGGTACAGGAAACTAATTTAGTTTTATAGTAAATAAAAGGGGCGTCGGACGAAAGTCTAACTGGAAAATCGTCTAATGGGATAATCTTCTAATATCTGCCTAAATACAAAATCTGAAAAATCAACTAACGGAATATCGTATAAAGGATAATCGTATACTGGATAAGGGTCTAACTGGAAAATAACATACCTGCGGTTCCGGATGTTATATCTTAGCCGCAACGAGTGCGGCAGCGCGAGCGAGGAGGCAGGGACATTAGGCGATTTTCCATTATACGAATTTCGTGTTAGACGATTTTCCATTATATAGTTTATACAGCACGTAAACGTTCTTCCAATTATGAGATTTTCCAGTCAGACGATTACCCTCGCCCATAAATGAAATACAGCAACGGTTCAAAAAATGTCATGTGTTATTCCAGCACTCTTTACACCAAACCTTTAAAGCCGGGTTGCCACCAGATTAAAATCTGCATCATCTAGCCATATTGAGCTCTTTCTCGCAGCAAGCAAAGGAATGCTCAGAGTAACACCTTTAAACACACAAACAAGCCACGTGCCTCCTTAATTATTAAGTAAAAATATTAGACGTTCTCGTGCACCTGGGAGCAAGCTGTTAAGATTAACGATATTACTGTCACTAGATGGCGCCAGGGTATTTTCTTTATATTCTACCGTGGCACCATCGAGTGGCAATAATATCCTTAATCTTTACAGCTTGCTCCCAGGTGCACGAGAACGTCCCATATTTTTACTTAATAATATAGGAGGCACGTGGCTTGTTTGTAGTGTTTAAAGGTGTTAGGGCGCGTTTATGCAGCGACTCGCCTTTGCATTCTCGCAGCTAGAACTCAATCGCGATGGCAAAGGTGACATTGCCGTGGTAATAACGCCAAATGGATTAGCTAAGTCCGACATCGTTTGAGTAAATACTTGCAGTCTTATAATCCGTGCTAATAATATAAAGAATTCCTCATGACGAAACAATTTTCCCAAACGCTTCTGAACTCACGTTATTGGCTGTTTTCGTTGCGAAGCGGCAGAAATAAAACCGCCGCCATGTTGGAATTTGAGGTGATTTCTAGCTTCTAGCTGCGAGAATGCAAAAGCGAGTGGTTGCGTAAACGTGCCCTTACTCTGTGCATCACTTTTCTGGCTGCGAGCAAGCACTAGAGAGAACTAGATAGTGCTATATGGAGCTAGATGCTCTAAACTTTCGTTTATTGGCAACCCACCTTTAAGAGTGCTAGTTCTTATTCGTAAAGCAAGAGAATTTTAATCCACCCATGTCGACATCTTCAGTCACCAGTGATTGAAGATAACCATCCCAGCAGATAAAAAATTCTCTTTTACAAGTAAACTGGCACTGGGAAGCCTTGGTGTTTATTTTAATAAAAGGGGTGGGGGGGGGGAGGGGAGGGGTGTAAAGGCTGTTAGTAACATTACCAGGAATGAATGCCCGCTTTACGAGTAAATGGCCGGAGCCAGCAATAGTCGAACAACGCTATTTGCATTGTTGAGATTTGGCGAGAAAGCAACGGCCCACACTTTAGCTAATAACTTCCTTTTATACGTTGGTTCTGTGCCTAACGTTGTAACTGCTGTCATCTGACATTGATTTTCGAACATTACTACAGTTAGCCTGCTACTACCAGGTCATGATGTGCGCATAACGATGAATCTTACTTGCCCATTCGACAAACAAGGGGAAAAAAACTGCCCTATCAGGCAACAACGAAAACATCCTAACAATACGACTCTTGGAACGTCTTTTAAACGGGTATTGTTTAAGCATTGTTGCTTAAGTCTGAAGTTTTCCTTCGGCCAACAAGGGAAATGATAAATTACCCCTTCACACAACAAAAATAAATTTGTTTTACTTTTCGTAACAATAGACCTTTTCGAGCAGCTCAATTGACATAGTTGCGTGGGCAATCACATTGCCAAGAATACGCTGTTCAATTGTTGTGTCGAGCGGAACATTCAGTCGGACCAATTGAACAATTGAACAGCGTATTCTTGGCAATGTGATTGTCCACGCAACTACGTCAATTGAGCTGGTCGAAAAGGTCTATTGTTACGAAAAGTAAAACAAATTTATTGTTGTTGTGTGAAGAGGTAATTTATCATTTCCCTTTATCATTCCCTTTATCATTTCCCTGGAGCAGGGCACTCCAGCTTCGCTTGTCAGCAATGACTTGAATAATATTGTATATCCAATGTATTCACTTTAAACATTACGCGTTAGATGGCAGCTGCCATCTGGTGCATTGCGAGGTGGCTACTTCTTTTGGCTCCTGCAGATCATGTAGCCCCAACACTTGGTATTGTGCTACTTGCTTTTTAATTCCACCGGGACATTGGGCGAGCGTGATGCATCAGGCTATGAATGAAACAGATCCAAGCAAGATGCTTCTGAGATCATGCTGTAGCCACCGACACCATACAGTCAATTCAGGAATAGGACGGAAAACCCGGCCAAGATGAAACTAAGAAAAGTGCTTCTACGCCCAAAAAAAGAAACCACTTGTGAAGCTTCCCCTATAGAGTTTGGCCCCGATTTGAATATTTCAAAGCTGCTATCCGTCTTGTCACGTAATTACAAGACTTTCGGGAACATCCAACGAATGGGTATCAGGACGGCGTCCTATGCCGAACTTTTGTACATGGCTTCCACGCCTGCTTGGAACCCACCACGGATCCAACTTGAACCCGGGAAGCAGTGATTAAGAAGCTTGAAAATGCGTTCATACTGCTACAGGAAGGTTCAGAATGTTGAACTGATTCCAGCCAGTGGCGTACTAGAGAGGTGGTCAACAGCATCCTTCACCGCCATGATGCCGTCCTTGCCTCTGCTTCAGGACTTCAGCAAACCAAAGTCCAAGAACTGAGGGCCATCCCGTTCCACGAGGCTACCACCCTCTTTAAAGGAAAAGTACTCAAAATTCTCTGTTCTTTGAGTGCCAAGTTGACGCAAACCCCGGCATCTCCAGCCCAGCGGCAGCAGCAGACACCACAACAGCCACTGAAAGGACCACGTCACGGATTGGGCCACCCTATCAAGGATTTTCCCATGGTAGAGGTTATGGGAAACGAAGAGGACTCCAAGGCAACAGGACTCCAGAAAGAAGAAACCGTCTTCGTAGCAAAGTCCCTTTGCGAAGAAAGGATAAAATGGAAATATTGACCTTCAGGACTTGCTGGTTTGAATAAGACGTCCTCTTACTTAGTTTGGCTGCCGCCTGCAACAACACCCATAATTTAATTCGTCTATAACTCTGATAAAGAGTTAAGTGGTTATTTTTTTTTCTTCATGTGAATTGCCTGGTTTGAAGCTTTGTTGAAAATTACGATAAAAATTAAAATATCGATGCACCTTTCAATTTCTGGTTGTTGGAGCGGAGTCGTGCTCATGCCTTGCAGGGCCATGGAACCAAAGCGGGATTCACTCGTTCAGAAAGAACGCTCTTTGTTTTTCGAAAAAGCATTTGCTTGCGAGGAAAGTTTGTTTTGCTAAGCTAATGTCATGATCCAGCTGATGGTTTTAGTCCCTACTGCATCTGGTTTGTTGTTGTTTGCTGCTAAAAGATAATTCGCCTCCGTTTTTTCCCGTGTTCTGAGTTAATTTTGTTTCAAGCTCGAGATAACGGAAGAGAAGATAAAAGCCACGAGGCGGAATCGAGTAAACAAAAGGACAAATCGATGACGCCATCTTGGAGGGTTGTCTGCTGACGCAAGACGTGTTCGTTTGGTTGGTCGCGCCATGACGTCACTGTACTCTTAATGGCGCATAGACAAGCTATATTAATTAAAATTGCCTCAAAATGATGTCGTGTGTGATGTCAAGAGTATGGGGAATGTAACTGGAGAATTGATGCCTGAATCGTGGCTACATCAACGATGTTATAACGCGTTTACACACCGGCTCACCTAAGCATTCTCGCAACTAGAATCTCGCGGCAGAGAATCGTTGCCATGGTAACATTGCTACCTGGATTAGTTAAATCCGACATCGTTTGAGTAAATGTTTGCAGTCTTTTAGGCCGTGATAATAAAATAAAGAATTCTTCCTAACGAAACACTTTTCCAGTCGTTTCTGAACTCCACTATTGGCTCTTTTCGTTGCAAGCCGGCAGAGCTAAAATTGCCGCCATGTTGGAATGTCAGGTGATTTATATCTTTTAGCTGCGAGAATGCAAAGGTGAGATGTTGCATAAATGCGCCCTTACTCCCGAAAGGCGAAAGGAAAATAAAATAAATTGTTCAGGCTATCCAGCAACGAAATCAAGCAAATCTTCCTACGTTAGAGATGATGGCCACGTGCATTGGCGCTCTGTCAGTTCGTAAAGGCATCATGATCGATTCGACATGTCCCAATTCATTACAGTGCCCTTAAGTTTGAGGTTTGTTTAGCATCTGTGTAATGTGTGGTGCATTGTCAACCCGGACCACTGCACTGTGAATGAGGTTGGCGGAATAACCTAGCTATCGATGCGCCATAAAAGCCTCAATTCCCTGCTTTCCTTTAACAATTATCATGTCAGGAATATAACTTGTTAGAACTGCTTAGTGTTAAGAATGGGATACATTTAACACCGCATCCAAATGACTGTGGCTGATGTAAAATTATCCACTCTACTCTCCTGAAGTAGTTAATTAACATCCAGCCCTTTCGAAGTTGTTAAAAAAAATGTTTGCATATTACACTTGAAAACGCTGACTCGCTGAGCTCTGATAGTATTAATGGGCCCCGTTATGCCTCGTGCTCATGTCGATTGTGGCATGGAATAGGTCCCAGGAATTTCCGATCGAACTTAACTAGCAAAATTGTCCCTCGCCGTCTGACATAATGGCTTCGGTACCTCCCAAGTACACATTTCTGTGTTCCAGCTCAGCTTCTCCCTTGGCAGATGTTGGACACAGTTTGTGTACTAGTAGTCACACTATGTGGTGCTGGTACAAAATTCGTGGTCTAAGCTGTACCATCCACAGCGTTTTCAGTGTACCATGATTATACTAGAAAAAAAAAAGAGCCTACTTTGGTTCATAATCCAGCAGAAACATGTGAAATCCATTCCATAATATAAACAATTCATGGATCGCTGAACACAGGATTAGACACCCTTCACCATTGTCATTCGCCGAATGGCGATGGAAATTTGACTATTTCGTTATGAGGGCGACTCGCCAAAATGGCGACCACATTAACAACTTTAAAACTTACGTTTTTGTGTCTCAGGAACGGCTTTCAACAGAAACCAATGGTTTGTGTTGTTGTGTTCAGAATTGTGAGGCCCTAATCAACTAATCTTTCAGTTAACGTGCAAATTTTTTTTTTACCAAAATAAGGAGTTAAAAATTAAAATAAATTTTTAATCCTAAATGCATCACATTTTTTTCAGTTTTTTTTACACGAGGATGGTGGAATATGGACGTTCGGTGAGCTAAGTTTGACATTTTTAGCACCTTGTGAGCAAATGCTGTCTAACTATAGTCACTCTTAGTGCTACCGTATTAACCATATCTACGTATGTGTACGTATGTGTATGTGTAATAATACCATATATGAAGTATTAGTATTAAAAAATACGGATGTAAGCGTAAAAAAAAACTTAATGCTCTAAAGGAACAGATACAAGAAAAAAGTTATGTTAGTCATCAGTGTCGCACTAATTCGTAAAAAAAGCTTCAGCTTTGTTAAGCGTGAAAAAGTTGATTGCTCATTGGCTTCATCTCTAGATGAGTGCAAAGTTTCTCCATAAGAAGAAGAACAACAGCAAAAAGAATATTATAGGCACATTAAAATACCATTAAAAATGCCCTAGGCCGTGTTCATACCTTCGTTTTTGCTATAAAACTTGAAAATGGGTTTATTGCTTCGATCTCCAGGTGAGGGCAAAGAGTCCCAACAACAAGAACAAGAACAAGAAATGGCCGTACTGTGGAGGCCAAACGGTTCGATAGTTCATTCACATTTTTTTTATGTGTGAAATAGTCATGACACGACTTCGAATTTCGTTGGTCCATGTCAAATCTGAGGGAAACTATAATAGTGTTTCAAAGTTTGACGTTTTAACATGGTAGTTCAAACATGATGCATTCAAACAGTATAGCTTCTGTGATGAGAGAGTAACTCGTATTTTGTCGGTACTGTGATGTTATACATGGGACGAAACATTTTAGTGGGGTGGGGGGATTGAGGCTTAATGGCGCGTCGACAACTTGGTCATTAGCGCCAACCTCAGTCACAGTGCAGTGGTCCGGGTTGCCACTGCACCACACATTACAGAGATGTTACTCAAACCCCTAATCTAAATCTTGTCATACATCTGTACCTCCTGCAAAAATTGAAAAACACCGGACAGGAGGACAGACTTATCGCCCAACTGACGCGCAATGTCATGCGGAAGATGGAACCGACGACGAACACCATCAAGATGGCGACATTTTAGTGCTTATATACGAGATGGATGTGGTGGGTAATCTCGTATAGAACTATAAGATGAAATCGTGTTAAGTCTTCGTCACCAGTTTCATCAAACCATTGTTTTCAAACTAACCCTTTTAAACCATCTTTAACCTGGTAGGTTTAATAATACAGCCGAGTCTACTCACTTCACTCAAAAAAGAGTTCAGCATTCCCAGAAAATTATACGTTGCCTTCACTTGGTTTTATTTTTTTTTGTCCGTTTCTGGTCCGTTTTAATCAAAACAACAAAAGGGCGTAAGCATTTAAGAATTGTGACAAGTCAGCCCCTGTTCCATATTCATAAGGAATGTTTGACGTTGCGAAGGGAAAATTAAAAACATCGATTCCTCGTTTACATTGCTAAAAATAAGAACCAAGTCGAGTTCTACGTCAACGTTTTTGTCGCCTTAAAATATTTCTTAAAGTTGCTGGTGGCGTTGGAGCAAAGGGGGTGCGTTGCTTAATGAGCTCGAAAATGACGGCTTCGTAATGTCGTGACTGAATCTGCAGTTGATGCAGACTAAATATAAAACACATCACACTAAATTTTTCAAATAGTTAAGCACTTGAATTAATCAGGAATTAATGTCAAATTGGGCTTAAATCATGGATTTCGCAGATGGATGTGTGACCTTAGGTATGTCTGCTTGCTACAACTACAAGATAATACTGCCTCATTCCAGAGGAGTGTGCTTTTGCGTAATTTTATCGTTGGAAACCAAAAAAGCCCATAAGGAAAACATTAAATGTATTCTGAACTAACTTTATCAGATTTTGTGACTCATTTTTACTGCATTCTGTGCAAATATGAAAAAAACATGATTCTAGGGTAGTCAAGATCTATAGATCTGGGATAGTCAAGATCACAATCAGGGAGGCGATTCGTATCAAACAGTCTGCTGTATTGCTGTGGACGAAGTTCACCCAAATTTCAACCGCTTCGTCAATTTTTTTTTTATTTTTTATAAATTTTGACAATTCAACATACCATTTTAATCAAGATCGCAATCATTGTGACGATATGTTTCAAACAGTTTGCTGTCAGTCTGCTGTGGATTCCCAAATTTACACCATTTCAACAATTTTGGACCAATTTTGACATTCCCACATACCAGTTTAGTAAGATAATTAAGATCGCAACCAGTATTCAGATATGTCTCAAACAGTATGCTGTGGACGAATTTCGTTCAAATTTCCTCAGTTGAGCCAATTTGTTTGACAAATTTTGACATTTCAAAATACCATATTTGGCAAGATATAGTCAAGATCACAACCAGTGTAACGTTGTGTAGCATACAGTGTGCTGTGGACAAACTTAGTCCAAATTTTCTCAGCATCGTGAATTTTGACCAATTTTGACATTCCAACATACTATTTTCGTCAAAATAGTCAATATCACAATCAGCACAACATATGTCTCAGAGAGTGTGCTGTCACTCTATTGTGGACGAATTTCGCCAAATTTCTCAGTTCTGTCAATTTTTGACCAAATTTGACATTCCAACATAGCATTTTACTCAAGGTAGTCACAATCACAATCAGCCGACAGTATGTCTCAACGAGTGTGCCATCGGGCTGATGTGGTTGAATTTCACTTAAATTCCCACCGTTTTGCCAGTTTTTGACCAATTTTTACTTTCGAATATACCATTTCAATCGTCTCGACAGGCCTTTTCATTGCAGGTAGTGAAATCGATAAATTAAAAAACTAAGTAGTCAAGAATAAATCTTACGTTAAAGGGTAAAAGAAGCAAACAGTCAGCATTAAAGACTGGTCTTGTGACAATACAAGGTAAACTAATCTGAGAAAGAAAGAAAAGCCAACTGCCCCAACTGGGACTCGAACTCAGGACTTCCCGCTGACTAGGCCGGGCGCTCTAACCACTGTGCTACCGGGGCGGATACTGGCTACAGGCTCCAGCCGAGCTAAGTTGCTGTTCAGTCTTTCTCAGTGATGACCTAAAGGCCACAAACATACGCAAGGAGGGAAAGCAACATTGCTTCTTGGCCTCGACAGTGTTGCGGGCTCGAGTCCCAGTTGGGGCAGTTGTCTTAACTGAGTAGTCATCTAGTGAAAACTGAATGAACATTGATGGTAACCAAGGGTAATTTTTGTTCGACACGGCTGTATTAGCAGACAACGGCAGAAAGTTATGCTGCTGGATGTGTGAAATGAAGGATTTCTCTCCAACCCTTCACTTTCGACTATAAATCGATCTGCTTTCTGCTCTCAGTTGTATATTTTCATATTTGCTTTCTATTTTTATTCGTATAACCGATTTATCAACCAGTTGCATGTCATATCAACATTGACAATCAAACCCGATAAGTCTTTTTATTTTTATTTTTGTGTGTCACTTTGTTACATTTTATTTTGTTAATTTGACATTTGGAGTGATGTACTCTTCTATTTACCTTTAATAACCTTCACTGTGTTTGACTTACGGTCGCAGACTGATCCTGATGCAATAATAATTACAACTTGTGAAATCCTTGTAACGCATTTGTGTGCTCATCATTTGATCAATTTAAAAGTATGACACTTCGAAACTGTTTTGTTTGTCTTTCGTTGTGTTTCTGCTAAATACACTTTAGTGAATTGCGTAATCTGTACGACACCAGCACGTGAATCCAAAAGTAAACAGAAACTGATGTTTGTAACCTATGAAATCTTTAGCAGGCAATCACGTGATTTGGTGTTGATCTTTCTAGAACCTGATGATTTCTGACACTCGAAGCAGGAAGAACTGCACGCGGAGACAAACTAAGCTTAAAGGTGTGCAACGTACTGTTGACTCAAACACTGTAGAACTTTAAAGAACAACTTGCGGTATCTATACCACGCGCTATGGCTGTTTGCTGTGACGTGCAGAACACGTGACTGGGCTAGTCCAATCAGACGGCCAAACAGCCGTTGTTCTCGTTCATCATTGGCTAACTCATGGTGACGTCACGGCAAACAGCCATCGCGCATGGTTTAAACACTCTCGTGTTACTACCGTGGTTAGGGTAGGCACCTGTTCATGGCGCTTTCTCCCATCTAGCGATACAAAACGGAATCGCTTCACGGAGGTGGTTTGGGAGTCGGAAGTAAATCGTTTTTATGCATGTAAACACTCGCAGTTGCACTGAGAAATGTCCGCCGCCGCAGGCCAAATATCAGACACCACGTGGACCGCTGCTGTTCAAGCTTATTTCGAGAGGTATTGCCACCACCGCTGATAGTTCTGCCTTAATTAATAATTGTTCACTTAATTGTTCGCCCTTCAGATTTGTCCACTGTGGTTTGATCCCTTGTTCACTTAACTTGTTCGTCCTTCAAATTTGTCCACTGTGGTTTGTTGCCGTGTTCACTTAACTTGCTCGTCCTTCAAATTTGTACACTATGGTTTGATCCCTTGTTCACTTAACTTGTTCGTCCTTCAAATTTGTTCACTATGGTTTGATCCGTTGTTCACTTAACTTCTTCGCCCTTCAAATTTGTCCACTGTGGTTTGATCCCTTGTTCACTTAACTTG